>DWPA01005360.1:0-11894 GCA_018251375.1 Calpodes ethlius
ACAGTGTCTGATCTTCGTATGTTATACAATAAAGTATATATTAGCTTATATTGATTACATTTAAATATTTGTCAAAGTTTACAATGTTTATTATTTAAAAATACGTTACTAAAGAAACTGAAATGTATAATGTATAGATTAATAAAAGGTTTATTTAACAGATATTTTTATAGGTTTGTAAGTGTGATTTCTCATCATATTTAGTGTATAATAAATTTGTTACCCACTACATAAGGAATACTAGTGTTGTGTGTTTTGTATAAAATGCGTTAACAATATTATTACAACTTAAAATTATACATATACGTATACATATTGAAAAAAGTTCAATAATATTTTATCAAATATACTTTGAAAAACATATAGAAATGTAGTAATAAAGGTCTTCATTTCTTTGGTCATTACGAATATTTACGATTAGTGGTGTATTAAAAAATCAGAACTACATCTACCTACACACTTAAAAATCCTAAATATAACAAAAAAAATAGGAACGTTTCTTCCTTCTCTGTATATGATGTGTGATACCGTACTAACTTAGTCCACCAATTCTATGACTCTGTCGCTCTTTACTGGTATAATTACATATCAATATTTGTCGATACATATGGAACTGCAGCATCAAAATGTACCCCTGATTTTAATATTTTTTGGACTGAATCCCATTACAGAAGCAAATTTAAAAACATAAAAAATAAATAAATAAAACCTAACACACTCATACCCCCGCAGTAGGATTTACCTGTGTGAGAACAAATATTTATCTGTCACATAAATATTTGCCCCGGCCGGGAATCGAACCTAGGACCCTCGCTTTTCAGGCAGGGTCACTACCAACTAGGCTACGGCTATGTCAAGAACGTTTATTTCAACGTAAGAACTTTTATTTGACTAAAGAGCTGAATATTACAATGACTGTCACATTTAAATCGACATACCCACAATAGTTTAGCATTATAAATTAATAATAAAGAAAGTAGATAATAACAAATGTTTATGTATCACAAAAAACAATAATTTATATTTTACATAAAAGTCTGTTCTGGTCAGGTATCAAACTAAGGAACTCTTCCACAGGCACGCTACCAACGAAACTACAGAGTCATGTTTTATTCACATTGTAATTGTTTGCAATTTCAGGATCAAGGACCCCATATATATCAGACTTGTCCTTCGGCTAACTTCTTTGATTGCCGAGCTATGGCTATTGGGGCTCGTTCTCAATCAGCTAGGACATATCTAGAAAAGCATTTAAATACATTTATTGATTGTGATCTTCAAGACTTGGTAGCTCATGGTCTTCGAGCTCTCAGGGACACTCTCCCTAATGAAGTTGATTTAAATACTAAGGTAGGATTTACATGTGTATTTTATTTTAAAAGTTAATAAATATAAAAAATGTAATTGAATTCTTTTTAAATATTATTTTATGTAAATAGTGATACAGGGTATTAAATTTAATCGAAATACAGGTTACTTATTGTGAAATGTTAAAAGATCTTTCTTGTTTTAATTTAAAAAAAAAACTGAGTTAAAAATATGTGAATTTGATTTTTTGTGTTGAAGTTATAATCCATCATCTATAAATCTATCTACCTATATTTTTATAAGATTCTAAGGTAGTTTTAGCAGGTACTAAGTTTTTCTAAAATTCCATTACAGGTCACTTTATTAATATTTCTAGATCTAAGTTAGACAATTTATAGTTTAAAATCTCATTCTTGGAGCAAGAACTACATGTATAACCAAAACGAATGAATTTTTCAGAATGTGTCTATAGCAATTGTGGGCCCAAAGACCCCACTACGAGTCAGTGATGAGACAGAATTGGCTCGTTATCTCGCGCTGGTTGAGGGTGAGGAGAGGCGTGGAGGCGGCGCTAGTGCTACAGGCGACGCGGGCGCTCCGGGACCGGACGCTCCGGGGGAAGAACCTCAGGCGGGGGTGAGATAAGATCTTATATGGCAATACTATCAGATAAAAATTCAATTACCACTTGCTTCAGTGAAAAAAAACATTGTGAAGAAACCTGGCCATATCAATGTTCTCCATAATGATTTGTAAGGTGGGAGAAGTCTGTCAATCTCTACTTGGATTGGAGATAGTGGATGTGGTATAGTTATTGGTAAGTTGAGCAAGTCACATTGATTCCATGGGCGGCAGCAACCATATGTCTTCTATTGCGGCCTTACCCATTCAAGAATTAAATAATCTGGTATGGCCTGTATCCCTGACACTGAGAAAATTCTCAAGCTCATCAATGGGACAATAATGGGCATTCATGATGATTAAAATTACTATCATTCGAGCTAGAACTAGTGCTGTCTTGGCCAGCAACACATTAGTGATGTTGTTTTTGGCCTGGAAGTACCTGTGACCATATAGATGTTGCTAATTATCATCAGGTGGCTGGTCTGCCCATCTACCAATAATTTCCTTTAAAAAAGGTTGCAAATAATGTATTAAAACTAAAAAAAATATGTGTGACTTCTTAATTCTTGGCATTGTGTGTAGTAACTTTTATTTCTTATCTCGTAAATAACATATTGGTTTATCAAAGTTCATTCAGATAGCCTTAGAAAACTGGGAGGTGAATGTACTTAAACATTAGGTAAGGAAATTAATAATTATTTTTAGACTGTTTGACTATGAACATACAATTCTATTGAAAACTAAGGAATTGAATATTGAGAGAAAAACTTTTATTATCCGTGTCGGAATGGATACGGTATATGCGTTTGGGGTGAGAGGATGTTTGTTTATTTGTGTGTGCAAATCAATGTTACCATTTATCTCCAAAACCACTAGTTTGATTTTAACGCGGTTTTCAGTGATGGGTTTTGAGTAGATTGATACATGTTTTTAGGTTAGGTAAAAACTCACCAGAGCGCGCGGCAGTGAACATTTATAACCTAACAAATTATATTTGCACAGTATACCAAACAAATGTACAAGAACAGTAATAGTTCTTAAAAATATTTTTAAATACATCGTAACCATATTGGTTTAAAAAAGTTTTTCTTGTTTATTCGTGTTATTTATAAAGGTAATAGCATCAGGCTTTTAAAATTCAAACAGTCAGGCTTTTGTCTCCATCGTGTGGATGATCCCACATACCGTCCGTCATCTTACACTAGTGTGGTAAATTGAGCCTTGGTTAGCCTGCAAGTTTATTTCATAACACAATGTTAAGATAAAAGATGTCGCTAATTCTAACAGCTCCATCTGGTGTTTATAAATCCTAACTAAATTGTTTGCCTTAACTGTTCGTGTTATACTCTAAGAAATATAGATGGCACCACTTATGTTTTACAAAACTACACGAAAGTGAATGCTTCTGAAGCCGAATCCTTAATTAACCAAGAACCTTAACTTAAATGCAAATTTCATGAAATGATCCAATTTATCTTAAAATTATGAAAATTAACAATTCTTAATTTTGCTAATTTTGTAAAAATGCGATAAATTTTGACATATTAACAAAATTTCGATATTTCGTTGTACAATATTGCAACTATAATATAAAAGTACATTACAAACTGAATTTTATGTTTTACAGTATATTAGAAATTTTAGTACAATAAAAATTAAATTCAAAACAATTCATTCAGTACAGACTGTCCTCATGCATATATTTTTATTTTTCCAAAATTTTTTTGGACACGACGGAAAGTTTTTCTACCATTACTAGTAAATTTTCATGAATGCGTAAATTAATGGAATTATTTAAATATTTTCTTTTTTTTAAGTATTAAACTTCTGTATAAAAGAACACGCAATAGAAATATTTGTATCATTAAGGAATAAAGTGGTGCCATCTATAATCGTATAATGTAAACTACACCTCTAAATTCTCCTATTGACATTGTAACTCGAAATAATGTATTTTGTGTATGTCGATCAACAGTTTTGTTATTGAGTAACTAATACTAATTTTTTTAAGGAAATAATTTATAAAACATGGAACTATATTCATTGAATATTCAAATTCTTATCACAAATTTTGGATCATGAAAATACGTATTTATTATTATACATGGATCTTTATTTATTCAGATATTCGTCTTGTTTCTTTGTTGCATCTTGAATTAGTTTCATAGTCATTAAAGTTTCCGCAAGTAAAATATAAATTCATATGTAATAATTTGTACAGTTAAAAGATACATTACGTTCGATATTTTCACCCCTTAACGTATCGACTCCGTGGCGCAACGGTAGCGCGTCTGACTCCAGATCAGAAGGTTGCGTGTTCAAATCACGTCGGGGTCAAAACTTTTTCTACTTTTGTATAATTCCTTTTTTTTAAGGTTTAATTTTAATTTATTTTTTATTAATATAAAATATCTCTTTTTATAATTTTTCAATAAAATTTTACTATAAAAATATTTTGTGAGAAAAATTTAAGCGTATTTTTTTCATATTTTGGAATTAATTTTTAATTTTTTAGACATTTAAGGGCTCATCCATAAATAAATATATAATATAAAATATATTTTTCTGAAAACCCGCCCTCCGCTCCCCTTTGTCATAGCAAAATTTATAGTAGAACTTTATAATATTCGTTCTAAAATTAGTTTGAAAACTACTTTCGAGTTATATTTTGAAATATTATGTTTCGAAATTTAGGATTCTTGTCACAGTTCATTGACCCCTGCCCCACTCTCTTTAACGTTTAGTATATAGATGATTCCTACAGTCTATTATTATCAATAAAATTGCAAACAAAAAAGTTATTAAATGTATATTGATGATACATAGAAGAGATTAATTGATTATAGAGTAATGATGTTAGAGCACCCGAATTTGGTGTAATCATTTTGAAATATTCATTTCAGGTGGCAATGGACACGGAGTAAGCTGGGATCGTTTACAGGACAGTGATGTCTCCAATTCAGACAATGAATTCAAGATTATAGGTTCTCCCAACATCTCGTCCTGTTTCTTCCAGTTTTTTCGACATGACCTACCTTCGCCTTGTCACTTCAAAGGTTTGCCGCGGCCAGTGTTTAGTCTGGTCTGCTATTAAACGATCCACGGTTCCCAGAATGGAGAAAAGTTTGTCCGTCTAATCACTGGCCAAGGCAAAGGATTTAAGAAAAATGCATTTCTTAATAAATTTTTCATTTTAATTTGTATTATTTGCTTATAAATAAAATCTTTGTATTTGTGCCTACTTTCATTTATTGTTTCTGTATAGTAATTTATTAAACGTTTCGTCGGTTAAGATACAAATCTAGACTAGTTAGACTACGCTATCTCAATTTGAAATTTTAGTAATAATATTTTTTTTTTCAATACGCATAAAAAATTGTACGGATTTTAACGAAACCTCATTGTCTAATTGGACTGTGTTAAGCAGAAACGTTCCAATCCACATTTTACCTAATTATCTCTAAATATTATCATTTAATGAAAAAATCCTTATATTTGACTAAAAATTAACCGAATATCGAATAATAATAAAATATAAAAACTATAACTTAATAACAAAACCTCGGAGCAATACTCTTTAGAAATAATCTTGAACTTCAAACTTGATTTTCTGTCATATTACATGTGGTTTGGAACGTTTTTGCTAAACACGTTTATACTAGTGACCCAGAAAGATAATATAAAATACTTAAACTCACGTAATCAGTTTTTATTAGGGTATTTAATTACAAACTGTCAGTGATTCGACCTTAATTCGATAAGACCTTTAAAAAATTGGCGCTCCGGATACATTCTATTATCTCGCTTGACAGTTGGAAGTGACGTCACCAACGACTGCTGTCTGGCTTGGCTGCCAGTTACACACTTAACTGCTGCATTGCTTTGGCAGTGGCTTGGTATGGCTTGGCGTTACATTAGCTAAATTTATAACCCGCCATTAGGTTTTTCGTCGTCGAGTAAAAAGAATAAAGTTATGTAACTTTTGCTATTCTTTATAAACATTATTTTCTTTGTTGCCTACAACAATTAAAAAATATCTTGATTATTTATATTTAAATTCATTTCTGAAGCACTTTTGTGTGATATAAGGACTGTTCTCTGAAATTTCTTTGACTAGCTAATTAACCGAATGATTTAACTCCATACATAATAAACACTACTTTCAGCAATTTTTATAACTTCCTCCCTTATGAATTTCTTCTCATTTCCTAACTCGTACATCAAAATAGCAGTAGGACAATTTCCGATTAGTTTATTTATGTTCTATCCTCTTCCATGTTCCATATTGAAAATAAGCGACGAGCACAGAGTAGAATGAATACTTATAGCATAAAACAACAGAGTAATGAAGAATGGTGGCTACTCTATACATAACCACATTTATATTCTATATATAAATTTGTTCAATGCGATATTTTTTATACTGTTTTGAGTTATCAATAATTTGTGACGGTTTGTAAAAATGTAGATATTTTTATTTTTACTGACAACACATTATTTTGGGAATTGACCGTACATAGTGAAATGGGGGTATGTGATTGGTTCATAGGCATTTTAGCGATACAGGACAATGACCTCTACATTAATAGCTCGGGTCAATTGGTAAAACGGACGTACTATGATAAGCATAATATAATGTACGTAAACAATTAATTGAATTTCGTTAATCTTGATTGAGACCTGATATTTAAGTATACATAAATCTGTCCATAACATTTAGTGAAAGACTAGATAAAGAAATGAGAACTAAGTAGAAATATTTTATTGCTTTTCAATTTAGATTCATTACAATGTATGTGGCCAGGGTCTACTTTTAAGTTAAATGTGCCTGTATTATTCATAAGTAAAATATCTTATTAATTATTTTTATAGTCATATTATATACATAGATAATTATAACCCTTGAGAAAGATGAAAGTCACCACAGATTAATACCTAAGTCATACTAATGGCGTTTAATATATTCTCAATTTCAATACAGAACAGTTACGTATGTTACAGAATTTGTTGAATCACTGTTTTTTTTTACATTCAAGACGAGGTGAATTATTGTAAACGGCAAGTTGTATAGTAGTATGAATATAATATTCTTTAAATTATTCACGTAGATACATGAGAAGGTATTTTTTATCGGGTAGGGATAGCAAACGAGCTTGCAGTTCCACCATCACTTGTCTATGGACACCTATGACTAACTTTCAATAATATGCGTATAGGTATGTAATTTAAGTAAATACATTTAGCTTAATATCTGTACTTAGGAAATTTATACTACCTACCTTATCTATATATCACGTACCCAAAGGTGTAGTGATAGTGTAGTGGTTCGAACATTGTTTTCCCGAACGTCGATGCGTGAGTACGAATCCTACGCACCTCTAATTTTCAAAAAGTTATGTGCGTTACAAGTTTTATCACTTGCGTCGGTGAAGGATAACGTCGTGAGGAAACCTGCACTCGAGAGTCCTCCATAAAGTTCTCGAAGATATGTAAAGTCTAGCAATCCGCATATATATGATTATTAAGAGATGATTTTTAAGAAAATGTCAGACCCTCCGTCTTCATACAGGACCCATTTAATTGATACTTAGGTACCTACTCCTTCTGTCAATAGCGGAAAATGTCCAGGTAAGTTACCCTTTGGCAAATTGTTTTCATAATGGACGTCAGTAACATCAACACGAATCACCGATTCATTTCTAGTCTAAATTAATTGCCTTTACACTGATGTTAATCTTAAAGATGTGTGGTAGATATTCTGAATATATGAATCGATACGTCAGTGGAGTAGTTTATGATTATTCAGTCAGTGTCTTGTACTCTGTACGGGTATTTACCGGTACTCGTCTCACTTGAGCAAACGTTTCTTATTTGACGTTTTTTTATCAGTTAGGGCGTCTTGACACTGGTGATAATATACAAGATTTATTTAAAACAAGCTGTTCTCGCGACGAAAAAAAATGTGTTTTACTTTATTTTGTTTTAGTGGCCTAAATTACTTCTTATTACATAAGCTACCTGCCAATAAAAGTCCTGTCAAAATCGATCCAGCATTTCAGAGTTTAGCCAGAACAAACAGACAGACAGTAAACAATGTTATTTTGGTGTATGTGCCGTATGTATATTTAATATGCATGTTGTAAAAAGCGGTTATTCCAATGTTACAAACAGATACTTCAATTTTATTTATATATAAGAAAATTAAAACTGATTTGGTTGTCAAATTTATTATACACCCATGTACGGTTCGCCCAGGGAGGCATCAGCACTTCACCCCTTCTGTCGTGTAAAAAATATCTTATAGAAATTGGGTTTCGTTTCAATGGGCGTTTGGTTGCCGGTTACAGTTGTACAAGAGGCGACCATCTGCCTTCAGGGGCAGAAAGGTTATCAACATTGTTAGGAGGAGTTACTAACTACTACTAAATCTAATCTAATCTTTAAACGAGCAATTCTTGTATATACATATATATATATACATACATATACATATATATATATATACAAGAAAGGGTAATAGATCGATTAGCTAGGTTTTATTTTCAGAAAATGTCGTCTTAACCGTGTTTCCATTAGTAATTCTAACGTCACAATCTTATTGCTAACGAATAATAATTATCTGATATCCTTATATTAATAGGACATACTAACTTCAATCCCTCCTACAGTCCTATTTTAGTAGTCTAGTTGGATGGTGGCACTGCGAATCGTTTGCTATCATATGGTATCAAATAAAAATTTGAAAAAGAATCGGCATAGATTGATGATCCATGCCGGCATACTAAGATAAAAAACAATATTAAGATGTAGCTGCTCTATATAAAACAGTAACTAACAAAATAACAATTTTACAACAATTTCTTAACAACATTATTAAATAAATTATAGTTATTAACTATTCCTAAAGCAAAATTAGTTAATAATAATTAGCTTAATGAGAACAAACAAAACATAGCTGACGATGGTAATTGGAATCGATACGTGCTAATTCAGTTGTTACTGCTTGTTGGTATGTTATATTTGTAATAGATATAATAATATACGTGAGCCACCGACTCTCAGTCTGTTTGTAGTCAGCTTTATACTGGGAGATCAACGGTCAACCGTTGTTGTCTTATTACGGCCAGTTTATATCTCCCGGTCATTCAAAACGATAACACATTGACTAAGTAACTCCCGCGCAATGAGGTCTCTCATTGTATTCATTTTGCTGCACGGAATTTTACAAGTAACAACACAAAATCTTAATTACTTGGATCCAACGAAATTACAAACTAGAATTGGACCGAGCGAACAGCAACGAGCAGCCTACAGTATAATATCAAAGTATATATCTTCAGTAACTGTGACAATAAATCCCTTGTTATTCATCGCTAAAAAGGACGTGTTTACGATACGCAGTGATGGCAATGTATTGAACATTAGCGCAAGCACCGGTGTAGCGGCGGTCTGGGGTTTCAACTACTTCCTCAAGAAATACTGCAAGAGTCAAATAGCATGGCAAACTCAAAGAGTTGCTATTCCAAGCCCCCTCCCAGAAGTTGATGAAGTAGTAGTGGCCAACGACAGATTCCGGTATTATCAGAATGTGTGCACGGCGTCCTACAGCTTTGTGTGGTGGAGTACCTCCAATTGGCAAACGCATGTGGAGTGGATGGCTCTCAATGGTATCAATTTAGTCCTCGCTCCGGTCGCCCAAGAAGCTGCCTGGGCGAAAGTATATCGTCAAATCGGAATGACTCAAGAAGAAATAGATGACCATTTCACTGGACCCGCATTTTTATCTTGGCTACGAATGGGCAACGTGCACGGCTGGGGCGGACCGTTGTTTAATTCGTGGCATAATCGTCAGAAGGATATTCAAAATGAAATAGTGAATTATATGTTTCAACTTGGAATGGTTCCCGTGTTACCAACTTTCAATGGTCATGTGCCCAAGGCTTTCGCTAGAATTTACCCAAATGCTACGTTTTACTCGGTCGGTACTTGGAATAAGTTCAACAGTGATTACTGCTGCAATTTGTTTATGCATCCGAATAACACTGAGTTTAAGGAAATCGGCAAAATGTTTTTAAAAGAAGTAACCGCCCGGACTGGTGTCAGTCATATTTATACCACTGATCCGTTCAATGAGATTAAAATAGAGCCATGGTCTACAGGTCTCATTCGTGATACGGCTACTGCTATATTTTCCACGTTAAACGAAACTGACGATGCAGCAGTCTGGATGATACAAAACTGGATGTTCGTCCACGATCCACTATTATGGCCAGTAGATAGAGTACAGACATTCCTGACATCGGTACCTAATGGTAGAATGTTGGTGCTAGATTTACAATCAGAACAGTGGCCACAGTATGATCTTTATAGAATGTATTACGGCCAGCCGTTCATTTGGTGCATGTTACATAACTTTGGTGGTACGTTAGGAATGTTCGGAAACATGAATGTAATCAATAAAGATGTGTATGAAGTTAGAAGCCGTGTGAACAGCACAATGATTGGTGTCGGTCTTACGCCCGAGGGAATCAACCAAAATTATGTAGTTTATGATCTAATGTTAGAAACGGCGTGGAGAAAAGGGCCAGTTGAAGATCTGGAGAAATGGGTTGCAGATTACGCAGAAAGACGATACGGATGTAATAACACAGCAGTTGCTTGGAAATATTTATTACGAAGTGTCTACAGTTTCCGTGGACTGAACAGAATGAGAGGTAAATATGTGGTAACCCGTCGTCCTAGTTTAAAAATAAAGCCTTGGGCTTGGTATTCAAGCCACGATCTATTTAAAGCGTTAAAAAATTTAGTGATTACACCAAGCGACAACTGCATATCCCCTGGATACAATCATGATGTAGTCGATGTCACACGTCAAGCGTTACAGTATAGAGCCGAACAACTTTATGTAGAACTTGTTTCTCAACGTTCATTTGACGCTTTTGGTTTTAACTCAAGCGTTACTCGTTTTCTTGATGTTATGAATGACATGGGTACAATATTAGGGACGAACGATGATTTTTCTGCTAGGGATTGGTTTTCACAAGCGATGTCGTTGGGGGCAAACAATGGAGAATCATTTATTTATGAACTAAATGCTAGGAACCAGATAACTTTATGGGGCCCGAAAGGGGAAATAACAGATTATGCTTGTAAGCAATGGGCTGAACTGTTTACGTATTACTATACCCCTCGATGGAGAGAATTCCTCTCACTAGCACTGATTGCGCAATCCCGAAGTGTTTATTTCGACGAGGGTAAAGCTCAGCGAGTAGTACGGGCGACAGTAGAAGAAGCTTTCTTGTCCATTCCTAATATTAATGTAAGATTTTCTACTGGTGATGCTCTTCCAATTGCACAAAATTTATATAATAAATGGGCTTATGTGTCCGATCTTGAAGATTTACCAAGAAATATTATTTTACCGGATCCCCAGAAAAGGACTACGTTAGCTGACACTGATGTTGACGATGAGGACTCAAATATATCGAAGGAACCGACAGTTGTAAATTGGCATTCGACCACACCTAATCGTTAACACCTAACTTCAAACTATTTTAATATGTAACTATAATTGGATTTGTAAAAGAAGTTCTTCTTTATATCATTTTTGTCATCTGTACCGTTAATATTATTTGCATTATACTTATGTTGTCGTGTTCCGATAAATTATTAAGATACTTATGATTGGATTATGTTAAATAAAGCACAACAAATTTATTGATTAATTTAAATAAAACACATATGTAATAATCGTTGTATATTTAATTTTCTGTACATACTTACGACTAATATATAATACCTACAAAATATTAACATGTATTTAACAGACAGGTAATCCATAGAGTAGGTATTCACTAAATACAATATTTGGATTGAATGACAATAAATATACATATTTGTGTGATAGAACTAAGCATAATGAATGGTTAATTATTAAATAAACAAACAATTAATGAATAACA
>DWPA01005361.1:0-11893 GCA_018251375.1 Calpodes ethlius
CTGTGCCCTAACTCTGTTCTCAAATAAGCAAACATTACAACGTACACCACTCTCCTAATTCTCTGTCCTTCTCTCACAATGTTAGCGCTACCTGTCTACTACGCTAGTCAAGTACCAGTTAGTTACCACACACCTTTGAGATCATTACGGACTCTCGGATGGTCATTTTTTTGTTCAAAATTTAAGATATAGCTGATCTACTTCTAGGCTCAATGTATATCATAATGATGTCTAAATTCGTATATACGCAAAAGCCCTCTCTTTTAAGCTGTTTTTTAAGTTTAACTAAAGTAACGTTTATTCGATTCATTATTAATTAACAGTAGAAAGAACCTTTTAAGTTTAGGGCCTACTAATTACCATGAGTATCAGTTATTTTGACTAATGATGCCTCGAAACCATTTAGTGATGACTGGCCGGCGAAAAATAGTTTACTGGTATCGCTCGCAAGTGGCGCCCTCCGGAGATTTATACTGACAACTTTTTAAACTTCGCACAGTAGGCACAAATATTTTTTTGGGTTCTGTACATTTCATCTGGACATTTGTAAGTAACTATTTGTCATAAAAGATAAAAGTTGAAATTTGGTATATTATTAGGGAGAACTAATATTTAGAGTATAACATTCCCCACAGGACAAAAGATACGAGCATTTTTATATAAATAGCAACTATTACATACCAACAACATAATAATAATATGAACTGACGAGCCATCTCAAGTGATCATCGTCTCCCATAGATATTGACTACACCATAAACGTCACGCATGTATTGCCGTGCAGGAATGAGGAGACAAGAAAAAGAAAAAGGGTTAATGGTTCTCAAGCCCCCAGCCGGAACAGGAAGCACAAAATCTAAAACAATTCTTTAATTTAAGCCCAATATATACCTACTACCATAGACCTATAACGCATCGGCGATTAAGTTTTTAATATCACCTTGACCTAAAGTTAAATATATATATGTGTGTTTTAATATCACGTGTTTACTATTGCGGACACACACAAGTTTAAGAATGTGTTTAGTGACAATTTTTCTTACCAAGGTAGGCTTTAAAGATTTCATTGAAAAAGGTACGTATTACTTACGACTATTGCAGTTTTAACAGTTCTAAGATCTGTGATATTCTAAGACTATAACTACTAAACTAAATTTCTGAATTTTTGATATATCCAACATCCGTTACGTTCGGGTTGCCTGGCAACAGCCACAATTTCCGCAATGGCTGCTCTTGAAGGAAAATTTTTAGGAAATTCGTCATGGTCGCGACTATTAATAAAGTTCACTGAATTGGAACTAAAAAAGACTTGTGTCAGCAAATAATGCAATAACAAATGTTTTGTGTTAATAATAAAGAATTAGCAAATCATCAAAACTCAGTGCCACTTGGCTGGCCAAGTGCGAATTATCTTGCCTCACACATAGAAGACATGTCACACACAGACATTTCATTCTATATACGAATTCAATTGCAATCTGTCATTTTAAACTCCATCAAACATGACTACCGCGCTCAGGGATGGCTCAGACCGAGAAATCTGAACGATCAACAACACAGACACTCAATTTCAAAAGCCTTTTTAAAAATAATTTTAAATATGAATTTTATTTCCATTCGCTCATTCGCGTTAATAACATTATCGACCGCCCGCCAATACAATCACCGAATCAATTGCATTTCCCAATCCGCAACTTTAATCTAAAAGGAGTTCAAATGGAATTACTCGCAGCCCTAAGGAAGTGAAATAAAAGGTCTCACAAATTGAATCCGTCGGTGCATTTTCTATGTTATTGCTCCTCGAGTTATTCTCCCCTGGTAAGTGGAGTTTTATAATGATATTTGTACTGGAGCATTAAACTAATTCACCGATAGCCAATGTTTGAATGCCGATATTTCGTTCGATTTACTTTTGATTTCCAAACGTGCAGGAAATGCATTTTGTTTTGCGTTACTGTCACTTGTTTTGTTTTTAGAGTTTTAATAGTTAAACGGAACCCTAGTTTCGTCGTGTCAGTCAGTTCAAGGCGTAGCGCAAACGACTCTTATTTTATTTTTATCGTAATTTGGAAAACAAACGATTTATTATATACACAGCAATTACACAAAAATATCATACATACATCAGTGAAGTTTCACTTATTTATAACACTAAAGTTAGAACAGAAGAGCTCAAATAAGAGTAACATATTTTTTTTTATATAAAAAGAATAAGAAGTTTAATCTTAGTACTTAAGAGCTGTAATTTAGCATGGGTATTCGTATTTATAAAGGAAAAACATCTTAAAAATATATTCATACTTTTGGACAACTCCCCTATGCCTAGGGTATGAAAATAGGGATTTCATTGTTTCTTATTAATCTAGATTAATGACGTACAACCATTGTACAATCTACTTCAGAAAATACCAACATATGTAACATACATCATATAACTTCACTTTGCAAGAACAAAATTTTTACCGCTTTACAAGGGCCAAAGATAGGCACTATCGATCTTACAAGCAATCTTATCTACAACTTTATCAGCAGCTAACACTTTTCAGTTTCTCCGTCTGTATAAAATTTCGGACTCGTCGTAAATAATGTTTTATTTACCTTACGAAGCGACATATATTTTCGACTGCGTACGGATATACGGTGAATTGATCAACTTTCAGAAGCATTTGCAGATAATTTATCACATCGAAATACGGACCGTTTTACCAGGTAATAAGATCTAAATCTTATTGAGTAGAAAACTAAGCTTAGGAGCACGTACAGAATACACATGTTCTAGAACGTCCGCTGCCAATGTTTTATGGGAGCTACTCGCGAACAGATTTGAATTTGGAGCATTCGTTTTTCTTATTTCGAATTGGCAACGGATTATTTTTATATTACCAATGCTGCCCGTGTGTTTTTTTTTTTAAATAAAAATAACGTTTAAATTTTCCAGAGTCCAGTATCATAAAATATACGTGTTTTTAACTTTTTAGAAATATTTCAAGCCAGAAGTAAATTTATTGATTAGTTTTTACTAATTAACTTTCTGATTACAGGATGAGAATGCCATGACTATATTGCTTGATTAATGGGAACTAAACAACAGGATACAAATTACTCAAACCATTGCTGGTTAATAGTAAACAATGTAACAGTTAACTAAGTTACGTGTCATTAGTTACAAACACAACACAGAGTTGAGTACTAAAAGCTACTAAATGTAGACTAGACGCATATTCCAACATGTTTTATCAAAGCTGAGTTAAGGAATTGCCAATGATAGAAACAAATAGCAGTATTATGATAGCCTGACTTTCAAACCTACACGCAGCTCAAATTTTCAAAAAGATATATTTATATTAAAAGTCTATAAAACGTATCACTTGCGGTGAGGGAAAACATCACGAGGAGACCAGCTCATGTTCTGCATATTTTTCTTCAAGTTTCGTGAAGTCTTCCCACACTCAGCCTGTCTAATGAGTGAGTTTTGACGCGTCAATTAACGCGTTAGGGCGCATATGTGACCGTGACATGAGTATGCCACTAACTATAAAACTTAGTGAATAGCGTCAAGCGGTGCTTTAAACTCGGAAGTTAAAATAAATAAATATTTATAATAAAGGTATATACGACATCACATCGATATTAGTATTGGAATGGGCACGTAATGCTCTGTACGTGCCATCGATCCAATTTCACGGCTCCGGATCGCGGCTCAGAACATCCTTTGAATCCTCGCTCCTCGGCGGGGTCGCCGCGGCCCAGCCGAAAATATTTCGATCTTACACCCTTACTATTGACTCGCGGATACGTATTGTATCGAGTTAAATTCTACATGAAAATGTTAAGATTACTTTATATGTAGTTCATCATCATCGTCATCATTCCAACCCATAATTGTCCCACTGCTGGGCTCGAGTCTCCTCTCATGAGATGAGGGTATAGGCCATAGTCCACCACGCTGGCCAAGTGCGGATTGGCAGACTTCACACACCTTCGAGAACATTATGGTGAACTCTCGGGCATGCAGGTTTCCTCACGATGTTTTCCTTCACCGAGGCAAGTGATAATTAACTTGTAATACGCACATAACTTGTTAATGCATATTTCAGCCAAATTAAAGGAAGTATTTAAGAACGAAGCGTTGCCTGGCAACATTTTTATTTCTGTTTACTTTACATACGTGGGCAACACCAAGAACTTCTATAAACGAACATGTTCGCGCGAATCTATCAGTTTCCGTATCAAAGGAAGTTTATATAGCTGTCTGTGCGTGTCAGTTTCAACTGCAATCTATTAGCAGTCGACTGCACGAACACAGTTAAAATTAACGCTTATCCCATCTCGAAAATGTATTTTTAAATTTAAACAAGTAACGAATTGAAAGCCTTCGCATTTTAAAATAATACTCAATAGTACTACATTTTTCTGACTTCTCCTACGCGAATTGCAGAACTGCTTTCAAAGCTTTGAATAATTAGCGCTTAGACCAGACACACTGATGCTCACTTAAGTACTTTGTTGATATTTATAGGAAATATACTCATACTATTATAAAACGAAAACATAATGCCCTCGGTTGAGACAGACTTATTTTCAAACACATCCGGTGATTAGGTTAGACCTTATATTAATAAAATCGATTTCCTTACCCAAGGAAGCCTTTAAAAGTAAACTAGGTAAGGTGAAAATGCACATAGTCATATTTTAGAAAATATCAATGCTTTTTCTTTATAATTACTGATTAGGTACCACTTTCTTTTTTTTTTTTTTTTTATAGCCTAAGCAGGCAAACGAGCAGGCGGGTCACCTGATGGTAAGTGATCATCGCCGCCCATGGACATTGGCAACACCAGGAGCGTCACCAGTGCGTTGCCGGTTCTTTTGTCAATAAGGAACATATTTCTACACTTGTGTGCGTGTCAGCGATCGTAAGTGTATTATCACATCCATCCAGCCTTTGATTATCTACTACTGGACATAGGTTCCCAATTAGGGAGGGGGGGGACGTAATTAGACGCCACTCAGATAATACGTATATATTTATACTTTGTCTGTATGCCCTTTATAGAATCGTAAACAACGCATTTGATCATGTGATAATCTTTAGCAAAGTTGTTGTGTATGAGTCCAGGAAGGTTTCTGACTTGGTAAGACCAATTTTCTACAGGTGGCGCCACTGTCATTTCAATGAATTACACATATGTATTGCCATGGCAGTTCGTGTTGGCGTAGCAACGCGCGCAGGGTACAGCTAGTTTCCTAATATTTTGTAGTAATATAGTTTTTTAAGTGATTGTTACTAACAAATATGGATCACAGTTGTCCGATTAATAAATACAGAACTATTATTATTATTAAACACCCTGTTCACGTTTCTTAACAAACTTCGTCTGAATGACGTCTACTGTCAGTCCTTTGGTCTCTGGAACGAAGAAGACGCTGTAGATTCCGGTCAGGATGCAGATTACTGCGAAGATGAAGAAGACGGAGCCGAGGCCGATGGCGGAGACCAGGGGGTTGAAGATGAATAGAATTATGAAGTAACAGACAAATGCCCATTCCATGCTTATCATTGACACGCAACTCTTGACCTGGAAAAAAATATAGCTGTTATAAGTGCAGTAATTACTTATATTCTGATGATCTTACTCATACGTTTTTAATCAAAATCCTCTAAATAAGGAATTCCCAAACTGTGCGCTGCGGCACCCTGGTGTGCCGTAGGAAGGAAAGAGGTTCGCTGTGAGTCGAAGTCGATCCACATAATAATAATCGAGTACCTTTTTTTCGGCGCTCGTATTGGTAAAGAACATAGCGTCGTAAAACTCCTTTTCGACCAAAATGATACGAGATTTTAAACTTGTAACAATTAGGTACCTATATTTTTGGACTGTTTTTTTTACAAAATAACATAATAGCTAACTTGGGTAGGGCGCTGTCAAAATACTTATCTTCAAACTGCGCCGCGAGCTGAATAAGATTGGGAACCCCTGCTCTCAATGGTTGCCATGTCAGTTGGCATTGTTCAAGAAACTAGTAAAGTAGAAACTTGTCTTCTTATTTCACTGTGAGGCCTTAAAGTATTGTTTGTGAATACGTAGATTTGTCTCATGTGGAGTTTTCACAATGAGCAAAGAACGTTGAGTCGACCGAATTGAAGTAATTCAAATGTGCAACGTACTTCAGGCAAGAACACTTCAGCAGCCATCACGTAGGGAACAGTTCCAGCTCCAACAGTGTACAAGACACAGAATAGGTAGATAAACAAAGCCGTGGCCCAGTGTGGAGCCCAGTGCCAGTGGAGCTGCAAGCCCAGGGCGATGCAGCAGACACCGGCTCCGAGAGACCCATAGATGAGAAGAGGCTGGAAGATATTGAAGAGATGGCTTGGTAATCAATTTAATTTTTTTTTGCGGCGGGCTACTACTTATTTGTAGACAAAGTAGTTTTTTAGCTGAATGATGGTTATTAACGTCCTATGTTATTGATTGTCCTGTCCTATGTTGGACCGTCACGTGCTGCGCTTACGCTGCTATTACCATTATAAAGTGCAAATACAAAATATTCTGCTATCTGAGTCAGTATTTAAATTAACGATCCGGACCCGCAAAGTCTATAGCTAGAATAATACCACTACAATATGTATTTATAAATCTTAAAATAATTATCTTTATAATAATAAGTCATGTCACAGTTTGAAACATTACAAGAATATATTTTTTAAAATAGGTACATATTTAATTTTGTACTAGGTATGTATTTTCTAATACCTATATTCCCAAGTTCTGGAAGAACCCAAAATGAAATTTTATTTAGAGTAACTGAACATTCGCTTGAATACACGTTAGTGGTAAATTTCAATAAATTCACTCCCACATAATTCGAAAAATAGATTGTTATTGATGAACCTTATATTAATCGTATTAATGGATCTCTAACTCACCCGCCTTCCCCAAAAATCGATTAAATAAGCGGAAATGCCTCCAGCAATAACGGCAACGATCGCGAGGATGACACTAGACCACGTTGCGGACATGTTTGGTACAGCTTCTTCGAAAAGGGGCTGCGCGTAAACCTGGACTACGACCAGACCTTGAAATACTGACAGAGTATACAGGACTAGAGTCATGGCCAACGCGCGTCTACTAGACCTGGACTTCTCTGAAACAAAACAAGTTAATAATCTTATAGCGTTAGTGTCAGTCAGAGACAGGTGCTTTGCTACTGAGGAAATCTATTGTAGACAATATTGATGTCTTTAGGACTTAGCGGGATGCATCTGTATCTAAACATTTTACTATTATTATTAATTTTTGCAGCACTAGCAGCTCCTGGAGTTGACGCCTAGGTACATATTACAGAACTTGTGACCAATTCAATATATTATAACTATTATTAATCATAATAATTATTAATATCTAATAATAAAGTTACATTATAAGCAGTTTCAGCCTGGTGGTTCGAACGTTGGTATTCTGAACGTGGGGGCCTGTGTTGAAATTCGGCACACACCTCTCGATTTTCTCAAGTAAGTTATGAGCATATTAATGATGTATTTTAAATCATGAGGAAGATGATAACTCGTTTTTCCCTTCATGACTGGTACTGATCTTGAATACTGCTGATAGGAGAGATTGTTCAGCATGGTGCAACACGAGAGAAGATTGTTATAGATGGATGGTCCACCTCTCACCCAAATTTTATATGTACATACGAGATTAATAAATAATGATCTTACTCATAAATCGCCAAACAGACAATTTTTCTTTGGATCTCAGATCAGGTTTTAGTTTTTCCTCCTCAGGTGTTTCATCTGGAATACAGATAATATTTGATCTTTAGTAAACAATTACATCCTTTTATCTTTCATCTTCTTATCCACTATAGGACGACCATGTTAGTAGTCCAGCCTAAAGTGACCTCACCTGTCAATAAAGGGGTTTTTGGCTTAGTGGGAACCCCTTTGGGTTCTTGGTTTGTTTGGTTGCAGTGTTTTAGCGTTTTATTGGAAGCCCTTTTTTTTCTTGGTTTATGTTACAAATAAATGTGTGTTCTTAGGTCGCGAGTGAATGTGAGATAGTCATTTATTGTATAGGCTATCTGTCACATGAAATCTTTTGTTGGGTAGGAGTGTGTGACCATTTATTTATTTTTGTTTTATAGAAATCGAAATAAAGTCGACGCGCCTCAATTATGAATCGGTTTTTTGTATAGGTACGGACGTTGTCAGTGTTTTAAAGCTTAATATTACCTCATCGTTGATTATGCATATTGCTGCGATTTGCTAATTGGTACCTAATACACCGATATATAATTCTGGGTGAAAAACTTGTCGGTGTTTTTGTGCGTATTGGTATATATTTTAATTGATAGTAGTGCACATTTCCTTTGTGGGAGGGAGGTGTCACACATGTATTACAGTATATAAAATCATTAATTTTAATCGCGGTTTGTTGTAAAGCAGAATTATAATAACTCGACATTTAATTCAATAAATTTTAAGCTTACCATCTAATTCTGGATTTAGTGACCTTCGGAGATTTTCTATTTCTTCTAAAACTTCTTTGGACCCGACCTCTACCCCTCGGTAGAAAGCTATTGATTTCTGTGCCTCCTGAAAATATATGTTTCAATATATATAACTATAGTCAGTTAATAAACTTAAAAAAAAACACTTTGCTCCTATGTATCGAATGTATGTACAATTTAAGTACATCGTTAATTTTTTCCCCTTCTTCATGAGACTCAGTGATTATAAATATAGTATAAAAATAATTAAGTATTTCGTAGTACATTATAAAACACGTTAAAATTTTTTGGGTGTCTAACATCTCGTGTTCGAAGTATTAACGTGTCATTATACGAGATTTAGGAAAAACCAAAAACTTGTCCAAAATTAACTAAAAGAAATACCTTTTCCAGTCCTCTAGTCATCAAATACAGCGGTGATTCCTTAAGGAGCGTTAACAACAGGATTCCTATAATCGTGAGTGACAAACATGTGTAATTCATGATATCGTATTCTAGAAAGCCACCGATGAGGTAGGATACAAGCATTCCTACTCCGTAGAAAACAGTTGCTCCTGAAGACATGGTTCCTCTGACTGATTCTTGACAGAATTCTGCGACATAAATCGGCACGGCGAGCAACATGCAGCTGCTTAGACCAGATATGAATATCGAGGCTAGGACCACTTCGACTTTATGCCACGTTATTACTAATATCCAAGCTATCTGTGAACAAAAAATGTAGGATATTAAACAATGCAAAATTATCAACTCTCTTATAATTGAAGTGATGTGAAACGCTTCATCAAGTTCAATAGCGGATTTCTCAATCTATGTAACAGTAGTTCCTATGTACCTAATCCGGATGTATTAAATATCATTTATTAATCCTTAACTGAGAACTTAGCATGCTATCCAATATTAAGCTGTAATTTTATCACTAGCATCCTGCTGCATTACACCTGAAGTTGGTCATTTACGATTGACCCAAGCGGTGTTTCCAGCGAGTTATTTGTAAGCTCTCCAAATAGGGTCCGTAGATGAATAAGACCTGATTACATAGTTCCAAAAACCAGTTATCATAGTGAATGAAAGGTCCTCAAATTCCCATGTTGGTAAGTAAAGAACAACACGCTTCCCAATAAGAGGAACTGAGAGCTTGATAGAAAGATATCCGGGTCTGGAGTTTCAGAACTTATCACAAAAATTCATCGGACACCCATGACGATGATACAATAATATAATATTTTTGGCAAATTTTCCATAACACCTTACCACTTGCGTCAATGAGAAGATTAAGCAACAGCTCTTCCGTCCGAATTTATCGAGAAAGTACCCGGAAAATGGCGTGCTGATGAGACCGCTGATAGCAGATAGACTGCCAAGAAGACCTAGCTCAGTTTCTCCCATCGGTCTGTCCAGGGTCGTGTTGACAGAGGCGAAGAGGGTCAGGGTACTGGACGGCCAGGTGTACATAATTCCCATGGTCATGCAACTGAAGCTCACTGGAAATAAAGTAGAACAAAAATATAAGCTAAAATAACTTTTAACGGATTTAATACGTAAAACGGTTAAATTGTAACAGAATTTTTTGGTGACTTATTATTTGTAGTTGATATAAGTCTCATTAGATTCTGAGACACTAATGATCCTAACCTATATTGAAATTCAAATTCATTTAAATTTCATTCCATGAGTATTACATACATAATAACTGACCTTATAGATACAGGAGTACATATAAATATATGCAGCAATGGAGGAAAGTATGCAAGACACACGAACAAATTATATGCATGCGTTATTATTTTAATGATTATAAATCGCATTAATAGCCAGTGGAACTTGGGTCGTTGATCATTGAATTCAGGATTGTGTATGAGCAGATTGAACTATGTCATCATCATAATATCAAGAAGGAGGGACTTTTGGAGGTCACTGGGTTCTGTACCATCCTGATCAATCCCAAAGGCACTTGTGGGTGGGATGCTAAGGTACTTAAACCCTACATCCACCACGTTGTTGAAAATTAATGTTTTTGTCTAGTCAACAGGATATTACCAAAAAACTATCTTGGCGGATATGTGGCAAATTGAAGAATGATAACCTAAAATTTAAATAATGTGTAAGGGTTTATTATTTAAATACCATAGCCATTTGCATGTGTATTTTTTATACTTAGTTAATTATATAACTTAAAGGATTTTTGTACGTTGCAGTGATTACTTTATGAACTAAATATTTCTTATTACTTCTTTCTTTCGTTATAATTTCTTTAAGTATTTGTGCAAACATCAACTCTCGTATTTCAGTTGAGCACTTATTCTGTGTCGGGTATCATAAAGTTCATCTACGTAAGACTAGTGATAAGAAACTCAAATACTTAACTGATAAATAATAAATGTTCGTGGTAAATAGAGGAAGTAGTCCTAACTCAGTTTGTGAGATTTGACCCAAAGAATCATGAGAACAACCCATAACCGTTCCACTACTGGGCTCCTTTCACATTGTCAGGGGTAAAGCCTTAGTTCATCATGCTGGCCAAGTGTGGATTGATAGACTTCACACAACTTTGAGAACATTATGGTGAACCAGGTCGGGTGTGCAGGTTTTCTCACGATGTTTGATCACTGAAGTAAGTGATAATTAACTTGTAATACGCACGTAACTCTTTGAAACTTAGAGGTGTGTACAGGAATCGAACTCATTCACCCACGTTCGGAAGATGAACGTTCGAACTACTAGGCTATCATTGCTATGATCTAAATAAGCGTAGTAACAGACTAACAAAGATTGCAAGTTAAATATAAGCTTTTGATAATAAAATAATTGTTTTCCTTGAGTGAAAAGTTCGCACGTGAACGAATAAAATTGAGGCAATAATTGAGTAACCCTCTGAATAACTAGTTTAATTATACTATATTTTTTAGGAACCTCACTTTTAGAGACTGCTAAGAGGGCAGCTTGGTGGATTAATGTTAAGTAGTAGGGGTTGTTAAAACATATAACAATAAAAAAAATATATTAACTTTAATAATCTTCCTAAAAATAAATTACGCTAAAAATATTTTTCTGAAAAACACTTTTATTTAGTGAATCAGACCCTGGTTAATATTCTGGAGTTCCTATGACCACTTTTCAGCTCCATCACCAGATTAGATCGATGATGTCAAATTATTGTATTATCATCGGAAATAAGTTAGAATGCAAAACTTCAACATGATTGGATCAAGAAGTGGTACAAATATCGAGTACATAATTCCGCCCAGATATACCTACATACATACATACGTATAAACAGACAGAGTTGCATAAGTTTGTAATAATAAAATTAATTGATTAAGGAGTAAAATGTTAAAACAATAGTATATAAAAACTTACCTATACCAGTACTTAA
>DWPA01005362.1:0-11893 GCA_018251375.1 Calpodes ethlius
AATAAAACAAACACACTTTCGCATTTATAATATTAGTATAGATTATGTTATAACTTAAAGTATACGGTATATTTTCAGTAAACTTTTCACCGATTTGTCTAAATTACAATTAATTATCAAATCCGTTAATTAACTAATTACATTAAAAATATTCCGAGTTATCCTCTGTTCCTATTCCAAGAATACTACAATAGGAAATAGAGTAATTATAATGCTCGCGTAGAACACATCTGCAAAATGTTTCGTATTTTACACTAGGATATATACATCATGTTAATAAGAATATATCGTGACTACTGTACTATTATTTTGCAGTGTTTTCTAAAGAATATGAATAACCTTACACGTATGTTTGTTATTGCACTGGTTTGTCACCTCTTTGTATATTGCAAGGTTGTTTCACACGCGCGAAGTCTCATTTTAAGAATGTCAAAAAGGCACTTCACTTTAATACATACTTAATAGGCCTTTCTAATGTCGCCGCGTACCAAAGTAAAATAAAAAACCTTACGGCGATATTCTCAGTAATGCCGGTAAAGAAGCGTCAGATGCAATCTTCCGAAAATAACATCGTGTCGGAAATAAAAACGGATTTGAGCTTTTATAATAATAAGTAGATTATGCTCGCAGCTTTGTTCGCTAGTAATGTAATTTGAAGACATTATGGAGGTTTTAACAGTAACGCGTTGAAACCGTGTTTTCTTTATTTGCGAAAAAAAGTGTTTTTTATTTGTAATCGGTGTAAAATGGAGCGCTCGGTTATAAGGATTCACTGTTCAACGGCGAACATAGATACCCTTGGGTTTCATAAGGCTGCAGAAATTTTTAACCTTAGCGTCATTACTTATAGTGCACTATTTCTTTTCGTTCAGGCTTGAAGTTACTAATATATCTTTGACTGGCCGCAATGTTAGATGAGGTTAGTTCACTGTTAGAATCGATGAATTGACCATGAATTTTGAAAGCTCGATAACAAATAACGAGTTCTGAAGTTGGCGTAACAAAAGAATATAGTAAGTAAACAGAAATTTGTTTTTTTTTAACTTTTCAGTTGCGTTGAAGTTACTGGTTATACAATGAAATTTTTAATCTAAACGGATGTATATATATATATAAAGAAATCGGGTACGACTCCCATTTTATACCGAATGGAGAAAAATATAAATCGTATTTATAAAGTAAATGCTTGAAAATGACCGACATTCCTTTAAACATGATGCACCATGAGCAAAAAATGCTGAAATTTATGTTTTAAAAACCAAAAACGTTCTCCTTCGAAATGTTTAAGTAAAAACAACATTTCGAATGGCATTATGTCTCACTGTTGTTTATTTTTAGACCATTATTCGAGATTTACTGCTAAGGGGCCCATTATCATCGTTAGCCGTCTATGGTTGCATGGCAAAAAGGTACAAAGGCATGGTTTCACTGTTACTGGTAGCAGAAAAGCGATGTTTTAATAATAGTGATAGATTAAAATAAAAATATACGCCAACACGCTCATACCCCCTTCGGGGGATACGGAGCCGTCCGTTGGTTGTTATTTCCTAGAATTCAAGAATCTAAGAACCTTTAACATTATAAAATGTATTTAACGCCAACTGTTACTACGAGACAGACGACGCACAGCCCAAACTGGTGGACTTACCCACGTATTCACAAAGACTACTATGAGGTCTGACAGCAAAATATAAAGAAGTGATCGATTATTCGTATCCTTGTCTTGTTAGCGTGTATTATTATTATTATTGTTACATTTATTTCTTTTTACATAAAATAAATCAGTGCTTGACTACTATCCCACCTGATGGTAAGTGGCGATGTGGTCTATGATGTTGTGCGCAATAACTTATAAAGAGCCTATTCACTCTCCTTTTGAAAACTCCCACATTATACTCAGGAGGGAACACCGACGCAGTCAAGCTATTCCATTCCTTCGCAGTACGCATGAAACGCGCAAATTTTTTCGTTCGTGTTCGTATTGCACCTTAATTAATACTTAAAAAAAATAGGCTACAACATGTGAATTTTATACAAATTTTATTACTAGCAAATTTATGCGTCGATTAACGTCCTTATTAGCGTGCTAAACTGATGTGCACATCTGTGTAGTGCCATTGTCAGCGTGCTAATTAACGCGTTAGATTGTAAATGTGGCATTAACAAAAAGTTTAAAATGGATAGCATTTGACATCGCATTATGTTTATCAAAAAACAGACTAAGGCTAAAAAAGAAGCGGGATACCCGAAATAGCGAAATACATAAAAATACCAGTTCAGTCGGTTATTAATCGATATTAGGTGGTAGCTAGCCAGACGGTTACAAACTCTACCATCACATGTGAGTACCTTCAGAATTAAGTCGAATAATACTGGTCTCCTTCCAAATGGACTCAAAGCCCTCCAACAGATGGGATCTGGCGCCGTAGTCTTGATGATAGTGGTGATGATAAGGAAATAATAAAAAATAATTCCAATTAAATAAATAATTTATATTATTATGTATATCCATCATACGTACTCAAAATTACTTATTTTGTGTGCATAACTTTATTTCTGTAACTTTCTTTCTAAAAAAGAACTTTCTAATAAACGCTTAATAAATTACAGTCAACCGAAAGCAAAAAACAATCTGTTTCATGGAAACAAGGGAAGTGATTTATCCTCTTATTTCAAAACAGTTTAAAAACTTTTTTCACGAGTCTTTTGTTTCCGTTAATTCAATAAGTTTGTAGATTTCTTTTTATCATTGATTGTTTTGTTGTAAAACACTTTACTACGATTTTCTGTATCGTGAATGGCATGGATAGCACTATTAACGTATTACAAACCGCTATAAATCGGTAATAAACATTTATCTTTTACATTAGTGGCTAACCCGGGCCTTAAAAAAGATAACCATATAAGTAAGAAAAGTAACAATCCTTATTAAAAACTTCCATCGCACAAAAAATGAAAGCGTCAAATCTCGGAATAAGATATTTTCTTTCTCATTCTCCGAGCGGATCGCAACCGTGATAATATACTGATAAAATATATCAGGGTTTTGCTAAGTCACGGATTTGCTATGAATAGACAACATATCGGATTTAGTCGACCCAATTACGACGGTCAATAGATGATGTGTTAGACTTCACAAATCTTTCTTTTACCAAAGGGAGCGATAATTTATAAGCTTTGTAAACAAATTTTGAAAACTAAGAGCTTAAGTTGAAGTTGATCCTAGAATCTTAAATGCGATTAATTGCGACTGCGCAACGTTTAAAGCTGATAAAAAATTGGCTCTTTAAAACACGCGGTTTGACAACGCGCGTTAAGAGTTCTAAGTAGGTTATGACTAAATTTAAAATGTGACGGCCCCGTAACCTAGTTGGTAGTGACTCTGCCTGCGAAGACAGGAGTCCTGGGTTCAATTCCCGGCGATATTTATGTAACAGATAAATATTTGTTTCACGGGTCAGGGGAGTTACAGACGTGTTAAATGTGTTGTCCATACCACCCGCGACAGGAGAATCCTACTGCGGAGGTTTGAGTGTGTTAGCGTTAATTTATTTATTTAAATACACTTTTAACGACCCAATCTCAGCCAGAATAAAACTCGTGTCAACATAACGAGCGCTTATAACTAAAAACGTACTTAAATTTAAACTATTATTTGAGTGTGTTACATAAATAATGCTTAATACAGACGACCTTCGTAGAACAAACTCTCCCAACTTTGTCAGATGCCGGAAAATGTTTATTCAGAATTAAATTTTTATATGGACCTAGATTAATTGAACGCAGAGGAGCCGAATATTGTAACGTCAACTCCGAAGGGCATTGAGATTGTTGAAAGGGAATTAATTACATAGGCTCTTACCTGCCCCACAGCCTTATCTTAAGAACCGGACTTTGTTAGAATATACTCCTTCGGATATACGCATACAATTTATGTATATTAAATGTAAAAGAAATGTTTATTTCTCGGTTAATTAGTTTAAGTTCGTTGATAAAACTATTTAAGACAGTTCTCTTTACATATACACTAATACTCGTAGCTTAAGACCAGCTTCGTGTATCGAATCTTAGCATATCTATAGAACATCAAAATAAATATACTTATTGTGTCAACTTAACTTCAAATGTCATATAAAAGATTTGCATCTTAATAACTTTAAACGAGCAATTCTTGTATTGTATCAACGATCTCGGAAACATTGAAGACGATTTTTTTGAAATTTTGTATGTAGGGGATTTCGGGGGGAATAAAAACATCCTACAATATCATTAGAATACGAAGCTAAATATCACTGTCATTAACGAAACTTAATTAGCTCGGTCGGAAAATATAAAAACGCAGGAAACCCGGGTTTAAATCTCGGTCCGATTGTTTCTTTTATTTTTATCTTCATTTTGTGAGAAAAAAAAAATGTTTATTTATGTCGTTAAGATCAAAATATAATAAAATAAAAAAATCATATTTCATCAGTAAGTAATTTGTATCTTTATAAGTACGAGTAAATATAATACCAAAACAACAATCAAACTAAATATTTATTGTAGCAACCATTATACAATAGACTTCCAGGTTGTTTGTAAATTTGTGAAATGCCGAAACTATTTTGAATTCGAAGTTCAAAAACCAACATTTTAAAACATTTTTTCCGGTATTTTCTCACTGCAAATAAAGCGATCAAACGTTATTACATAAAAACATCGATTCACTGATGATTTCAGAAGAGCTATGGTTAGCGAACCAGAAAGGTAAACATAACACCGAACTCGTGTACTCCCCTATATATCTATCTATCTATCAGCCTTTAAAGGTCCACTGCTGGACATAGGCCTCCCCTAATTTCCTCCACTATTGTTATTATACAGTATAATTAATATTTATAATTCGTATTCCCCTAAACGATGGATAACTTAGGAAGTTTCAATAAAAAAAAAGATATTTTTCTAACCTAATTGTCGCTTTTCGCTGGGAACTGGCCCAGACTTAAGCACGGATAAATCCCTGGGGTTCAGAACCTAAAGTCTAATACGAGTTCCTTGTATACGTTTACATTTTCACACAATGAAAACATAAAACCCACATTTCAACTTTTCTCTCCCCGAAGGATAACTTTTTATTACCGTGACATCTGGTCGAGAAATGAATTCACTACCCTTGTAATTTACGTGATTTTTTTTATCAATGTCTTGATAGTTTTGTAACGGCAATTTTTTTTTTTTATGAAAAAAGTCAATAAACGAGTTCACGAACCATTAGATGGTAAGTCACCTCACAGAAATCTAGGCTGTATGGGTCACCGTCAATGAATCAGAAAATTTGCTCCAGGGGTGGCAAATCAGTTTCTTTTCATCTAGAGGGAGAGAGAAGAGGAGATGGGGAAAATTAAAAACGTACGTAAATCCTAAATAAATAAGATTTTGTATAAATAAGAAAGGCATTAAAAATCCAGGTAAAAGAAGACAATTGTGCTCCTTTTTGACTCAATACGCAAAGGCCAAAGGCATGACTGATGCATTACCAGCTAATAAAAGCTTTCAAGCACTCTACTGGAACACGAGTTGAGAGCTGACTCGTGTAAGAGGGTGGTAGCTATCCAGGCAGATTTCACGGAAAGATAAAATGTAATAACAGTATTTAAATGAATGAATTTATATATTACATATTACACTTATGATATATCTTTAGTAAAGTTAAAGTAATTACTCGAATTGAATTAATTACTTAAACGCCTATATTTATTCAATAGCTAAGAGTTTTAACGAAGTAAGTGTTAAAATGTGTAATACTCTACGAATTACTTGATTAAACGTTAAACTCATTACTTAAGATACTCATTATTTAAGAGTATAACTTGACTAAAGATACGAGTGTTAATAACTTTAAATACAGTCGCTGAACTGAGACTTTTATGAGGTAGACGTATGTAGGATGAGTTATGATTACAAACACAATCTAACATTATAAAATATTATAGTCGTCCAGCGCGTCTGTCAAACAAACAACGAGTATCTAAGCTCCATGGGGAACGTGCCGAGTGAGCTTAGTAATGTTAGGTACAAATTATTATAACCAGCATGCTTTTGTGATTTTCCTTTGTGAAATAAATCTACTGAAATGACGCAACGTCTATTTGGTACAGGCGTATCACGAGCGATCGATGGCTGTAAGTTATTATACTTTGACAATTTGCATTTGGCAAAACTCTAACTTGGCTGAAGTTCAAACTACACCTTTAAATTAATTGAGTACACAGTTACTTATATTTGTTACTATTATGCTACTAAGTCGTTACTGAAACTTTACATAATCATTTAACGAAACGTACTCTCCAATATATTTAAATAAGCTGAGAAAAAACAGTTTGCCTCGCTTTCTCCTGTTTGTGAACTTTTTTCTGTAATATTCTTGTTTGGTAGGTCTTTATCTCTTATCTCTCTGATTTTCAATCGAAGGAATACTGTATTTCTACTTCACATTCTCGAATACCTGACTTTTATTTTGTTAATGCATTAATTAAAGAGACATGAAGAACTCTCGGCAGTTTTAGTTTTTCTTCAAAAGCTGGCTGTTGTGAAAACTATATGCATGAAAATGTAAATCTTGCTGAGAAAGTGATATAAAAACACTACGTTACGTTCTCCCGCATTTATCGAAGAGTAATAGTGTTCTGGTCTTTTCTTCACCTTGGGTTACCCTGTTAGTAATTAATCTGGTCAATAGATTAAAGTGGATTGAATTGAATGTGTCTTCGGATTCATCGGTGAATCGTTTCTTTAAGAGAATACAGTCTTTTACAAAACATACGATGATGCTTCCGTTAGAACGATGGATCCCGGATTTAATTTAAACACATACCTATATAGACATTAATTCATAAATTTTCTTGACATTTCTATCGTGTTTATACTCGTATATGCGGTTGTCATAAAAGTAATTAACAAGGAATTGAAATATTTACTATTTTGATGGCTGAATTTTTATACAATTCTGTAATAGTATTTCAATTTTTAGGCATTCTTAGAGTTCTGTAGTCCAAATAGAATTTTTGTAGTTTCGTCAAGTTCGTCCACCGTCCATCCGTCACTAAGCTGATACAGAGTTGAATTTCAGGAGTTTTATTTTTATTTTAGAAGGCTGTAATTAAACATAGGTACACGTATTTGTTACGCTGACTAAATGATATAGTAAAACCTTTAAAAATAATATTTGGGGTAACTTTGTGTAAACAAGGGCTTTTTTATTTCTCCATCTACCCCATAGTGAAGACCGTTGTATAGGTTTTTAAAAAATATTATGTGTTTGCGAAGACTATACATATATCTATCGGTTCTTAAATACTGAATTACGAAATATTTGCTATATTTATAATATATAAACGATTAATTTAAAAGAAAGAAAGACATTCAACATGTGTTAAAGGAATGTGTCCGTAACGCAGCGGAACGCCTACAATTAGGAATAATAAAGTATTTGGAACAGTATACTGGCCTCTTCCTGTTCCAATGAGGCGAAATTTCTATGTGCATTACTATTTATTTTAAGATTAGCATACGCATGTGTACTATGTTGCGTTACCATTGTATTATTACATGAGTGGCATAGTCAATTGGTGACAAAACTTCGTGTAATAAAATAGATTAAAAAGAAAAATAATAGTATGGACACTTAAGTTTTGCAAGTCACTTAACTTACAGAACCGTAAAGTATGCGTGACCCGACACGACACTTAGCCTTGGCCCTGTGTAATACCTTATGTAATGTAATAGTGTATGTAAAAAAAGTTTTGATAATCTGTCATCACAGTTTCATTACATCTAATGACTCCAAAAGGAATAATTGTACCCTTATGTCCCATGATAATATAAAATATTACAGTTCCTACTGCCAGAGGAGTAATATAAAACGGGACTTTGAAATTACTAAGTAAAACTGTCACGTCGTTGTGTCACGCCGGGACATTACGGACGTGAAGGACAGCGTACTTGTTGAATGGCGTGACAGTTATAATGTACCGTGCTTCTTAGTACAAGTCAAACTAACGAGTTATTTTTCACGTCACGTAAACGTACACAATTTTTTATTTTCCTTATTTCCATTCCTTTTACTTATTATATTCAATTTTATCTACTTTTGATTGAACAAACACAATACCTAATCGTTCATACGTACTCTTTGAGGAGCCGAGTCACCTAATAGCACATCATAGATGTCACTGATGCGATACCAACCAAAAAAGAAAATAATAGATAGAAAAATCTGACTCTTAAGTACGACGAGTCGTTTGGCGACTAATTCGATGTGTTCTAAATCCAATTTCCCGTCACCGCAAACGTACAAGTATCACCTTTACACATTCTTATCTTTCCACGCATATATTTATCAGATTATCAATATTAGTAAATTGTCTATAAACTACAATTATGTGAGGAATTGTTTCAAGCTAATTTATTGCTATTTTATTATCTCACAGTCACATCCATGTGTTGACTGAGCGCTCTAACAAAGACACAATGCTAATGTGGCCAACAGTTTAGCGTCATAATAAACGCTTTAATCGACACTCAAATGAACAGGGAGTAAAATTTGTTTAGCACTAATGTAGCAAGCATTTTATTAACGTTTTTAAGACGCTTTTGGGAACTTTTAACGCAGACGTGCCAGGGACATTAGCTGTTAAATTACGAAATTGTTCCTAATTTGAATTTAGATTTTATTTGTTTTATTAAGTTTCAGTACAGCAATCTAAAAAATACGTGGTAGCTTCTTTCTCGACTCGACTCATTACCTCCAACTCATTAGCAGAGTTGTAGATAGCGACATCATTTGCGATTGTTAAACGACGCATCACTAAGTAGTAATTTCGCAAATGTAAAATAGGTACTTATGTCAATATTGTAAAATCATCCAAACCATCCATAGCTTTATAAGATCTCTTTGTTGTTAACAATTGGAATTTTAATCATAAATTATAATTACATATTTACTAGCGATGTAATTATGTAGCTTATATTTTTTTTCATTACGCCTTAATTTATATATATATTAAAAATAAGTACTACAAAAGGTGGACTTAAAAATAAAAACTTCTTTACATCAAATTGCTAAACATGACTATGCACAAGATATCGATGCCTCCTATGAATAAGGATCAAAATGCAAAATCACAACTTTACTGGAGAGGCTCCAAAAGCTTAAGTTTGGGTATAATTTTAAATTGTTGAAATCGAAGTTTCGTTAAACTTCGTTTGTTTTCTAAGACAACTATGTATTTTCCTTATTTATATTGTATTCCATTTTCATTTCTTTTATATTTTAATTTGAATAATTAAATCGATAAGATCATTTTACCTTTAAAATGACTGAGTGAATGAGTGTGGGCTATATACACAGGACCCACAGATATCAATATTAAGGTTACATTATTTATATTATTATATAATAAATACCAGTGTTTAATTATTAAATTATTTCTACTTTCTGACATGTTCATTTATTTTTTCATTCATACATTTCACTCCAAGTTCCATCGTCTCCTCATTCTGATTCGTAATAACTCGGCAATAACCACGACTGTCCTACATTGCATACCGGTTGATAGTAATTAATTAATAAAAATGATAAAGTACTGGTGTAGCGTGTTTTCATTAATTAACTCTCGCCTCGTCTTGGCCATCGAGGATAAACAGTATCTTTCTATCTACACAATAACAAAAGTTTATAGTGAATTAAGTTGGGCGTGTTAACTTTTATAATAGTTTAAAAAGCTTTGCTTTTCAATATTGAAAAATTACCTCGTCAGGGACCAACCCTAAGTGAAGTATCACTTCATATGAGTACTTGTTATAAAGACGTACTAACATCAGGATTAAAGTAGTGTGACAAATTTCAATTTCAGGATCAAAGAAAGTAGTTCTAATTTAGCTTGTGAGATTTGACCTAAATAAACATGACGAACTAACAAACATTGCAGGTTAAATAAAAGCTTTTAGAAATAACTTAGGTCATCATAACTACGAGATTGCAGACGAATTCTATTTTAAGGGATATTTGTAGTGCAGAAAAGCAAAAACTTTTTAATTGATTATATTACTATGCTGTTTCTGTTGATGTTAAATGCCATTGTGGCTGTTATACTACGAATTATGTAACAGGGAGGTTATTTTATCAAACCGAAGTTGGAATCGGAGTTTTTAAATTTAATTTATCAGAGTCGGAGTCGGAGGCAGTGTTAAGAGTGGTGATAGAAGAGACTAAAGAGCAATAGAGCAAAAGAGCAAAGAGAAGAGGCAAAAGACAAAGCTTTTTTAAAGGAAAATAAAAACATTACTTACATTATTATTGAACCTTTTTAATTTAAAAAAAAATAATAATTTTAAACAGACGATGAAAGAGTTTATATCAGTTAAGAAATTGAACTAAATTAAAAATAAATTGAATCTAATTCGGTTGCTACAGAGCCTGGTGGACACAATAGATACTGACGAGCAATTGATTGAAGGGACTGAAATTTTATATTTCCATTTACTTTCCACCACCAGTGACCGTCATTGATCGAGATCCGTTTTTGTCTATAGTACCTACTCTTTCAACATACCTTTGTCCAAAAGAAAATTACATAATTTTTATTGCCTTTTATTTATTAATTCGTTAAAAAAACAAAACAAACGAGCATACGATTCACGTACGTAAAAACAAATAAAATACAATACAGATACGTGTGGAAACTTGTTCGTATTTATAAATATGGAAGCTATTTCCTATGGTTTGACCTCCGATTAAAACCTCCGAATTAAAAGTTTCGGAGTCGAAGCTCCGAAACATCCCTACTACGAATAAATAACCCTACAAACTCATAGCTCAACACTCCATGAATTCCATGTAGCTATGACCGTGGACAACACTCAGCGATAAGAATAAACGCAAATAGACCGACACAGGAAATTTATACTCATCATTCAAATTTCTGTCTCGCTGGGAAACGAACCCATGACCCATTTAATAGCGGCCGATGTGGTAATTGTTGCGCGATAAAAAATATAATGTATTAAAGTCGAAAATCCAACCCATAAAACGATAAAATGGAATAATTATGACAGCAAACAAATAAATACTTATCTTGATAAAAATTAGTATCAAGTACTAGATATTAGGTAAGGAAGCTAGAGACAGTTATCTATATACTACTAATATTACAAAGGTGACGGATAGTTTATAACATGGATCAACTAATACCTACTTTTCATATTTACTAGCAAATGGATCTGTTCTTGCAGAAAAAACATATAATTGAGTATGCAGTTTTAACAGAAATTTTAATAGTAATTTATTTCTTGATTGCTTTTAGTATCGAACTACAGCTTTTTTATTTATTATAGTGCAAGTGACATGACGGATGAAATGGTATTAAAACACCTTTTTCTTATAAATTACAACATTTTACTTTCCACTCAATTTTGAAGTCCACGCAAACGAAGTCGCGGGAAGAAGTTCATATTAAAAAAAATGAATTGCTCTATATTTGAAATTAATAGCCTCTGACATCCTTAGATTGATTACCGTTTTGGCATATTGATGTATTAATGGTAAAGATTTTTAAGTAATATAAATATTAGATGATCAATCAAACACAAGCATCTGCTGTCAGATCGTAGGTGCTGGAAATGGCATCTCATTTGTATGAATCTAAGTAGAATTTTCGTCTCCAAATACACCGAAATTTAGATACTGAATTATATACAAATTATCAATTGTACGTAGTTTTTCGAAATTGATCCAACCCAAAAAAAAACCTCTTTTTTAGTTATGTATACTACAAATGGCTTCTCCTCATCAACTTTGGTATATGCAAAACAATATTCAAGCTAGCTGCATGGTACGTTTTTCATAATGAAATTA
>DWPA01005363.1:0-11892 GCA_018251375.1 Calpodes ethlius
CTACATCGCCACTTACCATCAGGTGGGATAGTAGTCAAGCACTGACTTATCGTAGGTAAAAAAAAAAAAAAAAACATTTTTTTAATATCTGACATTATTTGCGGATATATTCTGCCTTTACTGCAGCAAAGCAATAGTGACTTGATAAGGAGCTACACACAGAACGCGGTACGACGCGGCGCGGCGCAGCGCGGTAACAGCGGCTGTCACTTTTTTTTGCTTCTATATGAAACTATGCACATCAAACACGGCACGGTGCTTGTTTGGAATACTGGACACAACGCAGAGAGGTCACTAATATAAATGGATGTATATTCGCACTTACCTGGCAAGCGTCTTTCCCCGAACTATATGCACACATCATAGTCTCATTGACGAGGTTACTCTTGTATATCGCTGATTTACTGCACAATTGCATATCGACAACTTTGACTTTGGTTTCCAATAAATATCTTGAAGAAGTCATTGCTCCCTGCCTTGTCTTGCCCCATCCAGCAACAGTAAGCGGAAAATGTTTGAAACTCATGTCTATCAATGAAATAATTTGATTTAATTTTTTATTAATGCGGTAACTTATTATTTTCAAGAAATATGTGATGAAGGATAATTTTAGAAATATCAATATGCATCCAATCCAATACTCTTCAATACAATCTTAATCTCGTTAAAAATTTACACTATTCCCATTTACTTTAATGATAGGTATATAAGGTATGCTTAATGCTTATATGACTAAGATGAAGAAACTAAAAAATTACGTAATTACAATATTTTAAACATAGAATTAATAATAGAATCTTAATATTTTGGTGGACTTTTACACGCACGTTCAGAAAGTTTACATAATAGGTATTCCGTATTACTTACCAGAAGTAGGCAAGCAGACTGGTCGAACTTTATCCGAAAACTTAAGTTTCTTTTCGAGAGTCAATACGGCAATGTCGTTTATGTCTCTAACAGCATTTGATGTAAATTTGGGATGTTTAACTCCATTAGCCAACTGCATGACTGAATATGAGGAGCTTAGACGATCATGCATGCCTACGTTTACTGTCAAGTCTCGAAAATGCACCCTGTAAAACATGTGAATAAGGATAACCTTATTATTAATTATAAAATTGCGGAGATTATAAAATTGCGTCACAGCGTTTTCCAGAAATAGCTGGTAAAGAAACTATGGGCTCAGGAGCAATTATCGTCCACACAAACCCTTAACTGCTGAGATGTCCTAAACGATTTTATTTGGAGCTGCTAGGTAGACAGGTAAATAGCATTGCCCTGAATAAGTACCGCCGGAATAAAAAAAGTGATACAGATTCCAGCAAATTCCACGGTAGACTGCACCAAGAACAAGGTAGATAATCTTGGGCTCAATTACGAATTTCCAAACATTCCAGATATAATGTATAATTTTTCATAAAACATTTGATTCAGAATTAGAGAATAACTTTAGAGTGGTTCCGATTGCTTTTGGACAAGATACTGATAAAGTTTTGGCACCAGAATTCTGGCTGTATTAAGGTGGCTTAGTATACTGATCACAATATCATAACGCCATATTTGGGTATCGGAAAAGCGAAGTGGTAAGGTTTCAGATAAGGATTATAATATTGTCAACATTATTGATCATTCATTAATGTTATTACTTGTTATTATCTTTCTATAAAAGCTGCCTGGTTAGCTACAACCCTCTTATTTGAATCAACCATCAAGCGAGCCGTCGCCGCGTCGTGTTTCGATTCAGAGGTTGAAAGCCAGTTCTTGTTTCTTTCTTTTTTCTGGACAATTGACAATTTATCGGTGTTGCTAATCTCCACAAGCAAAAGTAGCTACTTAACATCAGGTGGATCGCCAGCTTGATTATCATCTATTTACCTTAATTTTTTTTTTCAGTTATGTAGATGTGCTAAATTTTCATTCAGCTGATATAGCCAAAGCGTTGTCATAGACAAATTAACTCTCAATTATTAAATAAATGTTGTTAAATCCTCGGTTAAAAGCACAAAAGTAAAAGATATTGACAAGTATACGTGGATTTGCAAATTTGAACATTTAGCGGATACTTATACAAACCCAAAAGTAATACAATGGCCTGCTGTTAGAATATGTTGGTCGGAAATGATCGCTCCACCACAATGGAGCTTCGGTCCGAGCATTAGCGACACCATCCACGGATACTGATGGGGCTCCACCGTCGAACCTCCCACTATCCGACGATGCTTGCCGGCAATTCCGCATTCTGACAATTAGGTATTAAAATTTTAACGTTAAAAAAGTTAGTTCACTTAGTGACTTTTTTTAAGAAGACAAAGTAACTTCTGATGAGTTTGGCATTTAAAATATTTTTTCGCCAGTTCGAGTCGCAACCGTTACATAGGGCTGTTTGTTATGTCAAAACCTTCGGGAAGTATGCTGAGAATAATAAACCTGACCACTTATCTCTCGACTAATAGAGAAGTCTACTGGAGCAGGCTCTAACACGTAAGTGTTCTCAAGTATAAGAAAAAGACTGTCCGGCAGTCAACCACTTACGTGAGCCAGTGTGAAGCCAATATTCTAGAAAACCGCTTCTTAATTATATTAGTTCTTATATTTTTTTATTAGAGAATTAGCCATCATGTATAACTGCTTTGTTCTAATAACTATGTTCAAGGTTTTCTAGTCCCCGTGACAGTAAATAGAAATTACTCATCTTCTTGCTTTTAAGTAGCTTTACGTCCGTATTTACAAAAATTCGTTAGTAATTGCAAGTACGTCAAATTTTCTGTGATCTGTTAAAATCTTAAACTATCTATAATTTTTTATAAGTAGCTACTTTCTTATAAATTTAATACTATTCATATATATATAAATTTAATAGTGAAATTTAAGTGACGGAATTTGAATACTTATAATAGGGAAAGGAAATGTAATAAGTAAGTATTTAAATGAAAATTAAATTTCTAATTAAGGATACTTTATATTTAATGTTTCTTACCACAAGAATTATTGACTTTTCCTGTTGCCTAAGTGTGAAACACATAAATTATTATTAAAAAATCAATCTAAATAAAACATTAATTACAGATCTGAGGATAAATTCGTACTTACACACTGAATCAATAAATATATAATAAAAAATGATATTTTACACATTTTATAGCGTTACGTAAGCCTAAAAAAATATACATGTTGATCAACACATTTCTGCGATAGTGAATGAAGTAGAAGGAAAATTTAATTAAGATACGACTATTATCAGAGTGCACTCAGTCAAGCATAGTTTTTCTTTCATAATTCAGTTTGATTTCACACAACAGAACCCATCTGGTTTCGCTTGGTAATTAATTATCAGCGTAAATACATAAAATGTGAAATAGCTATCCATAATTATCTCAAAATCTGTAATTTCATGACACTGTCCATAAAAACATTAGGCTTTTCGTCATTGATCAACACGACTGCGGTACGGCATCGGCACGACATAACTGAATGTATATAACTATGAAATTGTCATGCTGTCTCATTCGACGACAACGACATCGACTTGTCGTTGATCGGCGATGGTCTGTTGTGTCGTTGGTGGTAGTACCCATGTTTATTTACTCCAGAATGGATTGACTTATCGCCTATCTTCATCCCCAAATCTTAGATGCAAAAAGCATCTAAAGTTATTGCAAAAGATCTAATGTGTATTATTTTGTTAAATCTTATACCTAATATTGCATGAGCAATTTAAATGATGAAAATTACAAATTCAGTGTTTTCGGTTCAAAAAATAGATTTATCGAAGCTTTATTTTTTTTTTAATATTTCTGCCACATGTTTATTTAATACACGTGTCATCCGTTGAATAGATGTGATAGAGTATAAACTAAAAATATATATATAATATCGTTTTAGATTTCATCACAACCCATAACTGTCCCACTGCTGAGCTCGGGTCTCCTCACACAATGTGAGGGGTACAGGCCATAGTCCACCACGCTGGTCATGTACAGCTTGATAGACATCACACGCCTTTTAGAACATTATGGTGAACTCTCAGGTAAAGTCACTCAAACTGATATTAGAATTAGCCCTGGCTATAAATTCAACTTTATAGTATTTGAAATATTCGTTAAAAAATTCACTGCAACCGAACCTCGGTATACAATACTAGCAAGTTATCGTACTGCTATTAGCATACATAACAATTAGTTCAAGTTTGTATTACACAAGAAAACCAAATGGAATAAAAGACAATGTTTTCGCCTACAGACTATAAGTTGTTAATACATCTCTCACAAACAAGTAGTATTTTGGCATTAACGGAATATACAATGATAGCCGACGAATTTCAAAATGTTAACAAAGAAATTTACGATTCAAATCCTTCTAACAAATTAAAAGATTCATTTTGGATGGAAAATAAAAACATAGTTCTAACAAGCAAACAGATTGGAACTGATTACAATTATAAGCATCAAATAGTATGGAAAAATGCTATCGGATTTTTAATATTACACCTTTTAGCATTATGGGGATTTACAATATTTGTAACAGGAGGCGTTACTTTACAAACGTATCTTTGGAGTAAGTTTCATTATTCTGTTTATTTAAAATTATTTACATACATTTTTTAATTTATCACAACATAATTATAAAATATAAATGTATGTGAACTGTTATTTAATGTATTTAAGTGTTTTCCTATATTATTTATTGGACTTAAATAAAGTTGGCGCAGTATTATAAAAAACAAATAAAAAAATCTTTGTCAACAGTGTGCAGTAATAAAAAGTGAGGAGAAATTTTAAAAGGCATCATTTTTAGTAATTTATAGGTTTAATATTTTTTTTCTATGTTTCAGCAATTTTTTTATTATTTACAAGCACAGAAGGAGTTACCATAGGAGCTCATAGATTGTTCGCTCACAGAACATTCAAAGCCACTCCGTTACTTAAGGCAATTCTTATTCTTTTTCAAACATTAGCTGGACAGGTAAATGACATTTTATTACGTTTTTCTTAATTTAGAAATACCTAGTAAGGGTTCAGCAGTCGAGACGGATTTTTTTTTAATTTTATCAAATACGTCTATCTATCTGCATCTTAGATAGAAAACTTAGTTCGAGGAAGCTGTAATTTGGTATGGATATACATAGTAATTTTTGAAAAATGAATGAATTACATTCTTATTTGGTTAAAACAGACATTCTCTATTATGTACAACATGATTAAAACTAGGTATATACTAAGCATTAACAATTATTATTACATATTCATAGTACCAGTTGCATGCGGATTATCTGAGAATTGTGCTATTTAAATCGTGAGTAAATGCCATCCCTAATTGTATTGTCTAACTAAATCTGAGGGGAACGAAATCTGAGATTTTGGGTTATGTAGGTACTTAATTTATTATTTAAGTAATAGTAATCTATTTTGCTTCGGAAAACTAATGCCTTTGTATACAAATCTGAAGCAGTTATTACTTTAAAAATATGTTAGTAATTTCTTTTTGAAGTATTTGTTTTAATTGTTTCCAGAATTGCATATATATTTGGTGCCGAGATCACCGTCTTCACCACCGTTATTCAGATACCGATGCAGACCCACACAATTCCAAGCGAGGATTCTTCTTTTGTCACGTAGGCTGGCTGATGATGAAAAAGCATCCTTGTTTAAAAGAACTTGGCAAGCGGATTGATATGAGCGACCTCGAAGCCGACTGGATGGTCATGTTCCAAAAGGAGTTAGTCATATTGTTTATTCTTTAATCGGTTTTCATATCAAAGTCGTTCTATGAAAACTTGTTTCAATTATTTTGTTATTAATAATATAGTTGGTGCTGTAATAATCACGCTTTTAAATCACGAGATATTTTCATGCAAACTTTTATGTCATATCTTAACCCGTTTAAAGATACTTTTCATAACTTCTCTTTAAATGCTTGAACGCATCATATAAAAAAAATATAAATCTATATTGTGCAATGTGTTTCTAGACTCAGGGATTTTGGCAGTGTTATTGTTACATATAAGTCATTGTTAAAATTGTAAATATAAAGTAGATTTCGGTTTAACAGATACTTCTGTTATAAGTTAAAACTAAATCTTCAAGTTATCACGTGTAAGTATATCTCTAAGTGATATTTTATTTTCTTTTCAGGTATTACTACATATTATATATACTCATAGCATTCCTTATTCCTGTATTGGTGCCATATTACTACTTCGGAGAGTCGTTTTACAATTCTCTGCTGGTTTGTTACTTCGCGCGATACCTCTTTCAACTAAATGGCACATGGCTGGTCAATAGTGCAGCTCATCTCTATGGCACCAGACCTTATGATAAGTATGTGGATTTTTAATTGAACCTATTAGCAACCTTCTAAATGCGATGTGTTTGAGGAGTTAGTATTTAACCCGAGTCGAAAGCCTTACTTAAGAGGCTTACAGTTTACATAGAACTTAAGGTACCCTTGAAGGGACGGAAACGTTTACGAAACGAAAATAATAATTAATGCTTTGGACATTTGCGGAACAAGTTAATTTAAATGAAATATTGATAAAAAGAACAACGGGTCCCCTTCTATTAGTTATCATGCATGTATATAATTAAAATAATTAATATTTGGCTACAAATTTGTAAAAGTTTGTGGTGTAAGGTAATTGAAGTCCTGAATAATAAAGCCTCGGTAACTGGCTATTCACGCTTGACATAGGTGTAAGCAGAATTAAATATAAGCTTCTAATACATTTTTTTAGAAAACTACAACCTGTGGAATCCTGGTTCGTATCATTCATAAGCCTTGGGGAAGGCTGGCATAACTACCACCACACGTTCCCCTGGGACTACAAGGCGGCTGAACTGAGCATGCATTTCAATCAATCGGCTAATTTTATAAGGATTTTCGAAAAGTTGGGCCTCGCGTACGACTTGAAAACTGCTTCTCCAGAAATGGTAATGTATTTCTTATGTATCTTTTAATACATATACCTATTAAATTTGACGGCCCCGTAGCCTAGTTTGTAGTAACCCTGCATGCGAACCGAGGCGTCCTGGATTCGATACCAGGGCTGATATTTACGTGAGAGATAAATATTTGTTCTCAGGTCATGGGTGTTAGTGATGTGTTATTTATGTTGTTCATGCCACCCGCGAGACAGGGAATCCTACTGCGGGGGTATGAGTGTGTTAGTGTTATTATTAAAATGTAAAGGAAAATCTTTATAAGAAAAATGCAGTAACATTGAAATATAAGATTTGACGTAACTATGAGTGCAAAATCTAAATTGTATACATATACTTAATATGTGTTACGAAGGAAATTTGTTAATGGAAATTAATTATTAAATATTGTCAATATGACTTAATTTACCAACTAACTACGGCCAGCGGCAGGATAGGATAATGGCAGTAAGGCATTATTGCATTTTCCTACATTAATAGATTAACTAGTCTACCTATTCCTTAAAATTTTCCTGAAGAAATTATAGTAATTTACAACAAAAAATATTAAAATAGTTGACTTTTTACACGTAAAAATATTCTTATGTTCTGGTATACGCTTAAAACCTTGTATTTTCTGATGCTAGGTCGCAAATCGCATCATAAGGACTGGCGATGGCACTCATTACGCGCTCGGCAATGACGAAGCGAAATCTTCGGTAACAGCTATCGGTTTTGTCCATCCTCTCAATCCTAGCTACAATGTGAAGTATAAAGCTCCTGAAGCCACGCTACAAGACGAAGGCCTCCCTCTCTTCCACGAAACCGACGTCTTCTCCTCTACCGTCCTTAGAAAAAGCTCTACTGGCTAGTTTAGTTAGCTTTTGTATTATTTGTAAAAAAAAATTTTTAAAACAATTGTGTTCCTAATTCAAATTATATTTGACAAATATATCATGTATTTTAACATTACAATAAACAAATTTTATGTACGTAGTTTTCGTGTTTTTTATATCTTATTCGACTGGGATTGTAATGTCTAAGTAAAACAGTTTTCTGATATCTTTGGGGTGCGAAAGCTATGCTTGCCGCTATATTGGTCTGATCTGAATATTGTGAAGTACTTTTGGTTGCTTTAATTGTGATTGTGAATAAATGTGATTAAAATCAGCTTAGGTGTTAATAAACTTGATCGTTTAATTAACATATCGCTTCAGACCCAAGAGTAGTATTTTTTTTAATAAAATTCCACTTCTAAACCTAAAATTATAATATTTTTTTATTTTTCAATCAGTGACATAACAGTTGATTCTAGAAGAAATTTTTTATCGAACTAGTAAGAATTCAGCCATAAAGAGTGAGAACGAAAGAGCTCTAATGTCACAAGTTCAGGCAATGTTCAGCAGGGTCTAGGATACCATGATATTTAAGAATCTTAAAAATAAACTTGACTTGAAAATAAAGAAATTCTAATCACAGCAAATGCTTTATTATTTAAAAAAATATAGTTATATATTTATTTATATTTTACTAATAGCTTATATTATTATTATCCTCAAACATACTACAAAAACACATGAGTGATAATGTGGGGCACAAAATTTAGTTCATATTTTTAACGGATATACCAAATTAAATTACAAAAATCATCTATCTATCAGCCTTGGGAAATCCACTGCTAGAGATAGAGCTCCCCTAAAGTCCGCCATTGAGAACAGTTTTGAAATTTTTAAATCCAGCGGACACCCGCTGTCATTTCGAATCCATCATCCTAAATTTCTATTTCAGAAACATGGATGTCATTCAAGAACCTTTCTTCCCTGACGGTGATCAGTCCAGTCTTAGAATAAAAATTAGATACTAAACGATATAATGTAATAAAATAACTTAAAGCTGTACTCGCAGCCTTTCTAAATAGTTATATAATCATCAATAGTTCAGTCAGCGCAAAAGCATCCACGACGTGCGTTGTACCTTATCCAGTATAGGTACTTGGTTACCCTGGTGTACACCCCAGGGTAGCCTGGTCGACCGCAGCCGATGCCCCAAGATACAATTCCTGGAAATAAAAATAAAATAATATTTGACGCCCCCCTAGCTTTGTTAAAAGTGAACCTGGCTGTGAAGCGAGAGGTTCGATTCCCGACCGAAGTACATATTTATGTGACAAATAAATGTATGTTCTTGAGTCACGTGTGTCAGTGACGTCTAATTTGAATTGTGGATTTTTTTTAATTTAGTCTTATATTATAAATAAAATCACTGAGCCTGTGCGCCCTGCGCAAATTGTCGAGCATCAGTCGATTTTCAAAGCATTGCTATATCAAAGAGTACGGAATTCTAAATTCGAACTTTACCCGTTCACAAATTTAAAAAAAATATTGTGACAGTTAGTTAAATATACATGGAAATTATGTCTCATTCAGAACTCTAAAATGTATGGAACTGTCAGCATTTGGAATAGTTAAGTGACGTCAGTAATTTCTACCTCACAACGTTGCAAAATACATTTCCTCCTTATGAAGGAAACCCCTTGTATATGCAGTATATAAAATGAGAATTATTTTTAAAAGTCATATTATTAATATCTTACCCAACAATTCGTACCGCTTGTCGCCTCTTTCAGCTGATAAGGGTCCGCCACTGTCACCCTGGAATATATGTTTATAATAAGATGGACTTATTTATGTCTCTTGTAACTCATCTCATTGACTTATTCAATAATAATAAAAAATATTTAACGCAACTCTAACATTTACACCTAGTTGCAGAAATGAATTTTAAATATGCGCACGACTTTAAGTAGTGTTGCTTCAATAAGCCATTGGGAAGAACAACTTTAGACAATATTTTAATGACTTTTTTTACATTTATTATTATTATATTTTCCTTATGATTATGTTTATTTCAATTAACATGTTAATAACGCATTAGCAATTAAAGTAGGATTAATATTTAAAGTTTGTTTCTACAACTGTCTGATATAATGGGCCTTAAGTTGTATGATATTGTCGAATCAGTTAAAAACAAGTGCTATACACGTTTTATAATCAAGAGAATACTTATTAATTGCAACAAGTATTATTTTTGTCGATATATTCGTATTTAAAATTAATATTTCTATTCAATTGCATAATATTAATCATTGTCACGATGGAAAAAGATACAGGCACCAGTAAAATCTGGCTCCAATTAAAATTTACTCATATTACATGTGCAGTAAAGTTCAAAATCATATAACAATCACAGTGGATATCTTTATCCATAACTACCTGACAAGTATCCTTCTCCCCAACATCGGGATATCCTGCGCATAACATTCCGTCTAATATCATCGTAGACTCGTACTTCGTGTTCCTGCAATCATCATTGCTCATCACCGGCAACTCAACTTCCAGTAAATTACAGGAGTGGTTCTTCTGCTCGCCTGTGGAGCCCCATCCTGCAGCTATTGCTTTGACGCCTACATAATCGTTATCTGAAATAAAACATAAATCACATCATCATCTTCATTATCATCATCATCATCATCACAACCCATAACTGTCACACTGTTGGATTCGGATCTCCTCTTAAAATGTAAAGGGTAGATCACAATCGCCTCTAATTAAAACTACTTTTGAATATCAACTGAAACTTAAGAAAGAATATTAATTGTCACTGCAGATGCAGACGTCATCCAGATGAATAATTTGCAGATACCCTTTATGTACACAGTTGCTTATAAAGATATCACATAATTGTTCCTTTTAAAAGATTTAAATTTCCACTGTTGTTCCCCTTGTTGGAAGTATTAAACAGAAGCCGATAAAATAACGTACGAAATGTGTAACTGGACGAATCTTGCATTTTAATCTGAACGGGGGACGATATCAAAGGTTCAGAGCAAAATTAGTAATAAACTAATATTAAAGCAGTTTTATTTTGGTGTGGTCCTCGTCATTGGATAGGAAACAAATGCCAACTGTGTAATGTCTTGAACGCATTAACAGCCCATTGTAGGATATATTAAAACATGTTGAAGATATCTTCCATATAAAGTTAATTCCGTAGAATATGTGCTTGATTTATATCTATACTAAACGTTGCCAGCGGTTTCGCACGCGTGAATAAAGAATAAGCAGCAATAAAAAGGTTGTTAATCAATTTGTTATCAACAAATTAAACATTTTCTTTCATTTTCCTGAAATATACATTGTAATGGATCTTTCCACGAAAATGAGACGTTTTGGTGTTATCTGAGTACTAAATAGCCTGTAGTACTCGTCATCCTCCCGACTACCAACTATCCCCAAATCAAAAATCATACCATAGAGACACTCCGTTGCGACGTGAAAGAATGACAAACAAATACACTTTAGATGATGATGCATCTTAAATATACATACCAAATTGGACCTAAAGGGATCTGTTATCATTTCTTTTAATGTTATGACGTAACTAGCTATATATTTACCTTATTATAACTATCATTTAGTACATTATACTAGTCTTACCGTCATTATGAGGCAAACAAACAGGTTTCACGGTATCAGTGATATTAACAATTTCGTTCAATTCCAGCAAAGCGACGTCATCTGCGAAATTGATGTAGGTGAATTCGTGAGCTACCACGTTGACGACGAATCGGGTCTCGGGCCGATGGGTCTTATTGCAGCGGTTATGTTCGCCGAGAGTCACTTTGATCATGAACCACATTAATCTGTAAGACAATATGAGTACTAATCACTATATTGCTTATTACTTCAATAACGTGACAAGTTTCAACTCAGATTTTTTTTTAGTGTATTATCAAAACATCCTCGTAATTTGAGATAGCTAAGTTTGTACGTAATCTACGATAAAGGTAAAAAAATATACAAATTAAGTAAAATATTTTTTTGTAAGTTAAAAAATGCTCTACTGTAAAATTGTGTTCTTTTTTGAATTTTTTAAATTGACCATTTTTGTTCTAAATTTAATGTATTATCAAAACATC
>DWPA01005364.1:0-11891 GCA_018251375.1 Calpodes ethlius
TAATGCTTTCGGTAACGATTCTCGAATTACACTTACGATAGCTACTGGCACAATTAACAACTTTAAAAGTAGTTTCATTGTTAATTATGCAGAATTTAATATATAAACAATAAAAGTAGGACGATCGTTATTGCCGCAATCAACGCTCCACTTATTTAAGTGTACATAGAGATTAAAACAACTTCATTTTATAAACTATGCGGATAATGCTTTGTACCTCTTCCGACCATTAATATTGCGCCGTATTCCTATATAATAACAAAGTATGACACTAGTATTATGTCAGATAAATTATATTATCCTTAATTCAGTCATAACGTTATTCATACAAATATCATCACCATAATATTATACAACGTCGTGATATTGAGTAGTGTTGTTAGCGTAAACTATTTGCATGTATTCTCATTTTCTCGTATATATTCTCATCTGTCTATATACCTATCATATGCGTTTTTGGGTCTCACAGTTTAAAACAAACTTTTATACAAATGTCATGTGCGGCCTTTCCTACGTTCGCAATATATGTAGAGCTAAGAACCTTTAAATCACGCCGACAAAGTGGTGCAAGAAATCTTAGAATTTTTATTTCGTGATGCCTTCTTTATAATCGTATGGGGTATCAACAAAAAGGTATTTCAAAAATATAACTCTTCCAACACAGTTTGCGAAACGTTAAGCTTTAAAGGGCTAATATTTGTTAGAATAATATGTTACCGCTACTTAATTCCAACTGTTGTATGAGAAGACACAAGCCCACTTGTGGGACAGATATGTGCTGTCGGTAGTGATATTAGCGGTGTTGTATTGTAATTAGAATACGATATCGATTAGGAAAACAAACAGAGTGAACTTATAAAACGTAATTATAGGTTAACATGGTACGTACGTAATGTAAACGCATTCAGTGTTTTTAAATTAATAGTCATGTTGACTTTGAAACTAATATATACATTATTGGTACTACGAGTATTAAACGTGTTATTATATGTTTCATATAAATTTATTTATCATTCCAAAGATCGCTTTTGGTTCTTTATATATTCATCAGTATCTAAAATATATTTTATTAGTTTCACGAGCTTCCAACCCGATTTCTTTCTGGTCAACATCGCGTTGGTAGTGTCCGTGATGTTAAGGGTATGCATGGGTAGTGTTTAGCTCCTTGCTATCACATGGTATGTTTGCTCGTTAACCAACTTATCATAATATTTGTATTACAAGTATAATTGTATATTTATATTACATTCTTTGTTATCAATTAGGAACCGCGTAAATGTAATACGTACCTATAGTATGGAGCTCCTCGATTTATTAAAAATATCTCAGCTTATATTTATTTCTATTGCCTACATGCCGTTACCGGGCGACAATGAAACGTGATGCAGTATATTTGCAAGGTGTTATTTTGGAATATATGATATGCGAAGGAAATGCTTCCAGGAAAATGACGCACAATAAAATGAGTGCTGTTGACCTCCGTTCGCAACAGCGTGTGCAGTCCTTTGTTTCGATGCCGATTTGTGGGCCGCACACTGAGTCATCCGTTATCGTATTCCACATATTCATTTGAACATATGGCCAAGTGTAAATATTTAATTAGAATAATTGCTCGAACGGGTAACGCCCAAGCAATTGATCCAGTGGGACTCTTCGTCTAAATGAAATACTGTACACGTTCCGGACGCGTGAATGACTTTGTGTGAAAAGAAATATAATTTTCATCAATTTGCCCGGCTCAAAAAATAGGATGACTCAATCTTACCAAGTACACATTGATATATGACATCTAAGTGCTCGAGCTAACACGGAACTATAATTTGGAGATATATTTGCAAAAAATATCAATAATGGTTTATGTAGAGTTAACTATAACAGATATTCATTTACCTATCTTAACGTAAAAATAACTGTTTTTTCATTAAATATAATGTCGATCTGAAGTACCAATTCGTCAAATTTAATCTATGACAGGTTTATTAGATTTTCTTTGGTAGCATGTTCTTTCATATTACGTTCACTGATATACCTACCTATCATGGAGATATCAGTCCGTCGATAAGGCTTACCTATATCGTATTACACTACATAATTTCAATCATAACTTTGTTTTTTAAAGAACTATCGGCAAAAACAAGTTTGTTTCTCTTGTTTATTTTAAATTAAAGACTCGAGATATCTATGAGAAAATAAAATTATTAGATGTGATACAATAACTAATAAACATCACTTGTAGCAATAAACGTTTAATGTTATTTGAAAAATTAACAACTATTTATTTCACAACATAACATTTCAATTAATTATTTGTTAGTATTAGTAATTTATTAACTGTTTGTAACAACACGGTAATATAAAAATACTGATAGTTTTATGGAAGAAAGACCCCAGTTTATACATTTCATAAGCTTATGATTTTTTAACCTTTGTTCTGATAACAAAAGGATAAAAAGAGAACCTTGTTTAAAGGAACGTGTTAAACAGCGGTTGTGGGTGAATAATAAAAACAAACAGCTCGACGACTCGTTTAATATTCTTTCTTTGTAATTTTATTGAAAATTACAATTCTCATTTCATTGGCAAATGAGACAGACTGAAAATAGCAGGCTATGACTATAATCGACGGAATTTTTGTATTAAAGTAATGGAAAAAGATATGACAGCCGTCAGACCTTACTTATTGTCTAATAACTCATAGCTTCTAAAATTAATAATCAATATTGTCAGATAGTTTTCGTCGGCAAATTTCTTTCTTGAAGCTTAATTTCAGTGTCTGGTGAGAGTAACAAGAGAAGATTATGTACAAAAAAATAAGCTATGATTTTATGTACCTTCAGCACCTGATATCTGTAAATTGTCCATCGGCTTGAGGTAATCGAGATGAATATCTGCAATGTGTATCATACTATATCATCCAATATATTCTGTTCCTTAGAACATAAGTAAGGTCTAACGTTTCTCGATCTTTGTACAAAAATACTTGTAAAGAAACTCTTTGAATGAGAACATCGTGTTAATTTTATTCTATTCTCCAACCTCGATACAAACTAATGGAAAATTTTGCTATGTTTGAATAACCCCTTAATGTAGTATCTAATCAATCTAGGGACCTATCAAAATTTACTAGATTGATGTCGAGGCCGTGAAGTCAACAAGACACCAAATTGTAACCAGAATACCCTTCTCAATTTATTACACATCAAAGCATTTGTGCCAGCGGTTCATTCGGCAAATTGGACTGCGTGCTTTTTATCTAACGAACCGACTAGTCCAAAGTTACCTAGTTTGTCGTTTTCTTTAGTCCATACCTAAATTCTTTTATATTAGAAATTTTTGGATAGATGCGATCATGACTGGCTTGGTGCCGTCTAACAGTCATATAATATAAGCTGACCAGGCAGACGTTTTTCTGCGGTTCTAATACTTTGGATGATCACTTAGTATTCTACTCTAAGTACTTCAAATCTTAAATTTTTGTATACCTTTAATAAATACTCATTGAATAACTTTTATTATGACGACGTTTCAACACCTCTTATAGGTGATCCCTGACTGACTTCTAATAATAGTGCCAACTATTGAATACAAGGCTATAAAATAATATGATCTGAGTTGAAATATACCACTAAAAATAAATATGCAAATGTTTATAAAAATCGAAAAGTAGTTTCGGAGTTAATTCCGGACTTATACTGTGACAGGAGACTTTTGAATATACATGTAAATAATATTCTATCTAAGTTGGTAATGACCACAGGACTACATCTAAAATGTCTGCGATAGTGACAGAGCAGACTAAATTAAGGGTCTCGGCATTTAATTTCGTCTGGGGCAGATATTTACGTATCATATACATATATAACTACTGTTGGGTATTGAATGCTGTCTTATTTGTGTAGGCTCATTGCTCATACCATACGCAAACAGGGAACTCGAAAGCGATATCAACAGTACAATAATATTTAAAATTTAATTTTAAGTATATAAAAAATATATTCAAAATGTACGAACGTTTATCTGTTATTTGAGTATTTTTTGTATGTCACCCACAAACGTATGCACGATCTGCTAAAGGTAGTAGTAAGTAGTTACTATGTACAATTGTACATTAATGGTTCGTCATTGGATTACATTAACACCAATGGCATCATCAATGCTTTGCGGGCCAAAAAGGAAGTTACAGATATTTGTAATTTATTTCTGTCTTCCTGCTCTAGTTGGATGAGAACGCATCTGAGATGCCTTTTGTGTTCTGAAAATCCATTGACGGCGGAAGCTTATTAGCGTATGGTTATTTAAATAAAAAAGCCTATTGTATCTAATCAATTTGTAATTCCTTCCAGGTATCGGCTTCGGTATGATCTACTTGCCTTCCGTGGTAGCGGTGGGTTACTACTTTGAAACGAGAAGATCTCTCGCCACGGGCATAGCGGTATGCGGTTCGGGCGTGGGCACGTTCAGCTTTGCGCCGCTGGCTTCGATATTGCTACAGCAGTTTGGCTCATGGCAAAACGCCAACCTCCTACTTGCAGGCTTGATCCTCAACTGCGCTGTCTTCGGAGCGCTTATGAGGCCGCTAGTCTATCCTAAGGTAAGAAATTGACAAAGGTACAATACGTAAATAATTTTATAAGAGAAGTGTGACAAAAACAAAGAGACAACTTTAAAATAAGAAACGTCTATTGATAAATAATCTAGTAGTTTCTAGCGGTTTTGCAAAATGTAGTTAAACTAAACGAAAATTTTACTATTTTCTTTTTTTTATTATCAATAAGAAACAAACCAGTTCCTGTTTTATTTCAGGATATGGCTAGTCTGTGTACTGAGTCTCACTCAAATCCGTTTAATGGTTAGTGTGTGAATAGATCACTGATACAATACTAATAAGAAGTACAAATGTGATGGTATAATCCAGGTTATGTGTGAGTGCCAAGTTTCATTCAAATCTGTTAATCTTTAAAACGTCACAAATATAAGTGTTGAAATCCTAATAATCCCAAAGGAACGTACCTACTGTCGGGATAAAATATATTATATGTCATAATCGTACACTTGGTCTGTCTGTGTGCCAATATTAGTCCGTACACGCGGCATGATTGTAAAAACAATATTCAGGTCTTCTGAAACTTTCACATTTATAATATTAATATGATAAAAATATGAAAATTAAAATTACAGAGGATAAGGAAAAACTGTATTAAGGGTTGTTTTCATGAAGGATGAATATAAATATTTTCTTTCATTTCCATATCATCATTATGCACACTTTCGTTTTAACGAACTCTTCTAGTTTTAATGACTTCCATGAGTAAGGGTGAAATCCCCTAGGAGTAGTATACGATTTGGTTAAAGAGTCTAGTGTCAGCTACAGTAATTTACTTCAAAATATTCCTCTCGTTGGTGATATATTCGCATAAAATTAGAATGATATAAAGACCTTGATGTCTTATTTATCTAATAGAAAAAAGAAATACTTATAAATTTTATATAAATTGACAACTAAAAAATTATTAACGAATATTTTACAGAATATAACAATGGAAGTGAAAGTTATCTCAATGGATATTATATAATTTCTAAAATAAATAGTATGAGTCAGAAAAAATATTTAATCATTTTACATGTTTGTAAAGTCGTAATGATTCAAGTTTGTCGGATTTAACCGACTAGTTTCAGATCTTTCCAAAATATAAGACATCTTACCTAATCTCCCAATGACTTGTGTATAAAAGTAATCCACATTGTTTAAATCACAATAGTTACTGATAACGGCGCGGATAAAATGAGAATTAATTACGACTTCTGAATCGGTAATTACTGGTTAATTTCGGTTTTCAGTGATATGCTGGTATCTTATGAGTTTGATTATTATTAAGTGACTAAAGACGATGATGATATACTTTTTTGTGATTGTTTTGTTTTATATACGTCAAGCATAAACCTTGTAACCTCTTTTTATGACAATTACGCAACGGAGGAGTACGAAATTTGGCACAGTTAATGTTTACATAGAGACAGTATGCGGGAAGCTAATATTTTAAATAAAATATGCATTATTAACATTAATTGTACAATTATTGTTAATATAATTTGACACACACACGCTTAATATATAAACCTAAACTATACTATATATTGTAAAGAGAAAAGTATAGGGATTAAAATATTAAATACTGTCAATGTGAAGTAATTTGTTGACGCTGAATTGTGGTAGAATATGGAGCGTAGTGCGGGTCTCTTATTTCTAAATTTTACTTATATATAAGTGCCAAATGTCAATTTGTTATTTCCTTCATCATTTTGTGCATTTGTTTCTCCCTTACATAAAGTTATAACTAAATTCCGTCAGAAACCTTAGTTAAACGTCTTTTAATGGTTCGCATGCACCTAAATCCACTTGTATATAAAACCAATGTATTCCTATATATATTAACTCGAGCTACGAGTATTAAGTTACAATATTCTCGATCAGCTACGCCAAAGAAAATTTCCGTGCTAGCCGTTATGGTCACGAGATGTGGACGTCATTGCACACTTGCAGCGCAAATATTTTCTTCGTGGTGCCTTTGTTACCATGTAGTATTATGCTTTGGTTACTACAAATATGTAGTGTAAATAGTAGTGATTAATTGTCCCTTGTTGATAGTTATAATTTAATCTATTAAATTGAATGTAAATTACTTCATATTATAATAATAAATTAATTAACCTCAATAACCCCAATTGTGAACTTTGCATATGAAAGTGATTAACGTCGACAAGTTTGATGATATTCATAAGTATTACGTTGCCAACTTCAGGCGGGTTGGAGAGGCAAAAAACTAAATATAATCGCTTTAATTTGATCCCGGTTGCATCAACATGCAGCTCAGATGCGCTAATTGCTGCGTGGCTAGTATAAAATATGCGATAAGACGCAACTACTCTTTGTTCCAACTCATTGTGTAATACATACATTGTGTATGTGCTATGAGCTATACGTACGTGCCTGTTGCTAGTCTCTTACTTATAAATGTTATTCATAGATTACTCTGATGACTTAGCCCACTAATGGCGTCCTTCAGCAATGGCGATAAACCGTGGAAACGATTATGGCGTGTAACTATTTATGAGTGGTTCCAATCCAACATAAAAATCTTATTTAACAACGATTAAGTTATCTTAGTGTTTAGAAAATGCGCTTGTATATATTGTTTTGATGTAGGTAGGTACATATTACTCTTCACAGTCAATTGTTAAAAATAAATAAATAATTTATAATTACCAATAGCTTTGGGGATCACTAATCATGGTGATTGAAAAGTCAGTTGAGATCAATAACGCAAAGACCAAAGCTGGTTACAAAATAAACTGTTGAAATTCTTAATAATTACTAAATTAAATTTTTAATTAACTTCGACATTTCTTTAATACTTACGTGTGTGATTATTGTTTAGTAATACTTCAGGTTAATATCTTAACTATACTACTACTAACTATTTTTATTTTTAATAAATAAGATAGTTTATTTCCTGTCCTATTTCCTGAATGAACCCAATAACTTAACCTTAACAAGTATAAACATCCTTGATATTATTAATTAGTATGCACGACAAGTAGTGTCTTTGTTTTGTTCGTTTACCCTTGTGAAGGAGAATAAAATTCACGTGTACGGAGCCTACGATTGGAATTTGCCATTGTACAATGTCTTAGGTATTAAACACTCCTACAATTCGACGTCCAACAATTAATTGGTTGTAGGCGCCGAGCATAATATATTATGCAATATACTATAGTACATACACATCGTGGATCGTTCAAGCTGAGATTTTTTTAAAAACGTAGAGAGTTATATTCTTAACTTTATCTGATTCAAGCAAACGAGTTGGTTAATCCTAGTTACCCCTGACACATGAAATCAAAGTGTGGGGACTCGAAATCCAAAATTATGTGTAATGTATGGTCTGTGAAATAAATAGTTTTTCATTTGTTTTTTTTTTTTTTCAGTATATGTTTATATTAAGAAATATATAAAACATAAACATAAATTTAATTTTAATAATACTACACGGTTACCCCAATTACATATTTTAAATAACTACATATACATTTTTAATTTTAATATACTAGTAAGTAAGATTTGTTGTTGAAGCAATTTACGAAATTAGTGGAAGGAGAGCAGGTTTGTGTGGACAAAAAAATATAATTCATAAAACTTTACCATAACTTCGGGATGTCTAACATAGCCAAACCTAAAATAGTCTGGCAATTACCATAAGTGTCCTTAGTTATTGAGAGGGTCAGATATTCTGCGACACAGCTATTAGTAGAGGAGATGTATTGTTGAACCGTAAAGGGCTATACATATGTAGATTTCTTGTAAACAGAAATTATAGTCCCGAGATTTATTGGGACGAGATTGTATTTAGTATGCAAATGCGAGAATGTGTACAAAAGGGTTTGTGAACCGTGTTACAATGAACCACATATGAATAGACACAAGTCGTTACTTACATTTAGAATAGAATGTTGTAGCTTTATTGTCAGATTGTAACACTTTCTTCGGTTCATTGCATGGATAATTTTAATTGTATCATTGTTGTGAAGTTCATTTGAGTGGTGACACATAAAACTGTTCTTTTTATTAGGTATATGGTACCTACTAAGTAATAAATTTGATGCAGTAATTTTAACTGTAATCTGAAGTTAATTAAAAAATGAAAACAACTCATTGAATAATAGCATAGATAATAACTATGATTGAACAATATCATGATTAAAATGTTAACAAAATGATAATAATATATATTTTTGGATTCATTAATTTAAAGCACCATATGCATCTTAGGATTAGCGTATAGAATATGGTTGATAAAATATTAAATTTAAGTATGTATGCATGTATTTAAAGGGTCTAAAAAGGCTAGCGTATGTTTTGAATTTAATAGATCGTATAAAACTTAATAAAAACACAAAATTTTCAATAATGAGAACATTGTTATTTTTTTCAGACGTCAGGTGAAAAGCCCCTTCTACAGCGAATGGCAGAAGAAAAGAGACTGCAGATGGAGCGCGGATCGATCGGCGGTTCCTACTTCGTGGTGCAACTACCAGACGGTACTATGGAGAAGCGTTTGAAGGTGGTCCATTATATTTGGTTTCACTTTGGTAACTCACCACCTTTCTCGTTGTTTTTTCACACTAATTATGTAGATTAGTCATCGTATAAAATAAAAACATTCACAGCACCCCACATTCATATTATTATATCTGAACACAAAATTGGAGAAATTGAATCATGAATGCTCACCTAGTATAGAACATCCGGCAAATTTCACTTCCAGCGACTATGGATCGTTAAAACATAAGAATCTGCCCAATATAACAAGCTTAAGAACTTCAAAATTCACATATCAATATAAAAACCTTACATTTAGCCTCCATATATTTTAAATTGCTTTTTTAACACAATACAAGGACGTTAATATTTAGATGTATTAGCCTTATTCAATATCTTTGGCTAGAATGCTGTATTTTCATAGTGATTTTATTATATTCACATTAACCCCAACCATAACACGATAATTACAACTACAGAGGTAAGTTTGTATTAAGAAGTTAAGAACGCCTTACTTTGTGGTCTAAATCAACAGACAGATACTGGCCACCGTCCCATACGCAACTATTCGTTATTACAACGAAGCAATGTGAAATTTTAAATCATAACTATGTAGCTACTGTATAACGATGATTGTGTGGTTTGAGTAAACGGGTAATAATTGTTTCCAATCGGTTTCTTCCAGGCGCCACTGAACATCGACCCGGGAGTTCACTCATCGTTGAATCTGGAGGCGTTGGCGCGCGTACCCACCATCCCCAACATGACCGGCGTGCACCCCGTGCCCACCCTGCCCACCATCACGGAGGCTAAGATATCGGAGGATAATGGCGAAAAGAAAAAGGTATTTCTTTGATAGGAACGTTTTAGACTTTGGTACGTACGTACGTTGGTGGTTACGGGCGCATACGTACTTAGACGTGAAAAGTGCACGCGTACGTAATGCACGTTAGCATATTTTTCTCTACTCCTTGAATGGTTAATTTACTTGAGAAATAATTTTATACAATATAAATTTAGGTAAAAAAAATTATGTCAAAAATCAATGTCTGATAAGTTATTCAAACTGCCCGCCCACATTATTCTCGCAGTTATGAACTTGACGTAAATTATAATATTATGAAATAACAATACTTAACTTGTCATAGACTTATCATCATAATTATTCATCCTCGCTTCGCACCGGGAAAGTTATCTTTGTAGTCATAAATAATAAAAAATGTTTGAACCGGACTCTTTTCGTTTTACTTATTTTTATTTATGAATCGATGGAAATAAAAGAAGTCAATCATGAGATTAATGGTGAAAACGCACAGACAGACAAAAAATCTAACAGCCAGTTTGTGAGGTCTTTGGTGTTACTACATAGATGAAATAAAATGTTTTCTCAAATATCTATTAATATTTTTTCTCATATATCATCTCAAAGACATCGGTATGAAATAATCTACACATGAAAAAAAAATACACTATTACACATTAATGTGTAAATGCCGTTTTATAACAACGTATATATGTGAACAGAGCGAGAACGGCACAGCGGCTCCGCCAGTAGGGCTCCAACCTCAGGCAGCGGCTACCCAAATGTCCCGGAACGTGTCGTCGCCGGCCTTCACCACGCCCGCCGGGGCGTTGCCCAAGAACGGCTCCGTACCCTTCTTCGACCGCCAACGGAAACAGAGCACCGGAGACAGGTTAGTAACTTAGTGTGTAGGTACAGTAATATGTCTTATGTTATGAATTTCAGTTTATCCTTGATGCTATAGGAATAATTGGATCATTTTGATAAAATAATATCGTGCTAACTGATCGAGCTTGTGACGTCAATATGCTGGTATTAATAACAAAGAAAATAAAATGTTGATGAAATTGGTGATTAGTGACGCAACCGGTACTGAATCACCATTTAAAGAGTCTTAGGTTTGATTTATAGCAAGGCAAAAATTTGAATGATGAACTGAATTTTGGTTCGCATTATAGGTATTTGAACTTTTGTCTATGTTTATAATAACCTACGACACAGTGAATCCTAGTGTGGGGCTATAAGTTTATAACGTTATTGTTATTTATGTATAGCGATATTTTCATGTAATTAATAAATTAGTGGTAAAGAATGTTTATGTTAAAGTAATAATTAAATACATAAAATAATGTTTGCAGTAGGGTTGGATTAAATTTTTATTTATATAAACAAAAAGAGTATAACATGCTTTATGTTTCAAACCGAACTTGTTAATGTCACCAAGCATCAGCTCGCATTATTGTAATATAAAATCCAGTCCATTTCACAATAATATCTGTATCACCTGCAACGTAAAATTGATTTAAGAAAATTATTAATAATATATATTTTTTTGTAAATTATTTTCAGATTCAAACCGTCCTTGGCTGCTATTAGAGCCACGTCCAAAACTTCAATGAGTAGCCAATATAGGAATACCGGTGATGTAAGTTTATATTGAGTTTGTCTATCTGACATATATATACATAGTATATCCTGCTACTAGTGCTTATTTCTGTCGTAATTTTGTATCATCTTATTTAAAAAAAATGACATTCAAAGTGCTTTACTTCAGCTTAAAATAGTGTTTCTCCTGAAGGGTACCCTTAACATTTATGAGAAAATAAGTATTAAAATATAGTCATAAAAGTAGATTATGATCTTTTTAGTGTCACTCGAACGATCTCTTCCATTATTTTTTTACTTTTATGTCATGTTGTAACCTACTTTAATTGTATGTTTCTACTGTAATAATTCCTTACTTCTACAATAAACTCTTTTATGTCATCAATA
>DWPA01005365.1:0-11891 GCA_018251375.1 Calpodes ethlius
TATTATTTTATATTACTTTTAATATTATAGTATACATTATACTCAGTTAAAAAAAAAACGCTTTTATTACGACTCAGTTATATGTCACAAAAAAAAATAAGTTTAAGAGACACTTCGTTAATGTCGTTGAAAGAGGTTTTCGGAAGGCACTTTACTCATGAGAACGGAGCTCACAAATCCCATTTATAAAATAGTACTTTGTTATATATAATATTAATATAAAAATATACAGAATATAACAACATCACTAAAATAAAATATTTATAATTTTTTTATTGAAAGATCGTTTATGATGGAATTGTGATGTAACGGAAATAAGAAATGCTTCCAAAAGTAAAAAAAATACTTTATTATAATTTATTTAATAGGCTTACGTTTGTTAACAGAGAAATCTGTAAATACATCTTATCTAGATTGTTTTAAGGAATATTCATAATATAAGAAAATGAATAGAATTATAAAATAATATTCTTTTCATTGTTCCAGTCGCGTATTGAAATAGACGCTCAAATTTAACTTTTTAGGTAAAACTATTACCCGCTAGAAATATTGTATTGCTCGTATCAGCGGTATATAAACTAACATTATATATAAATGTATGTTTTTCATATATGTTGACCATAGAGATTATTTTAGTTTACTGTTACTAGAGGCGACATCTGTTTATAGTTTATTAAAACTACGTTGATTTCAGCGACATCTAGTATGAGTCAAGTCTTATTAAAATAACCATTAAGAAGTTGTGAAGTAGTATCAGTTCGTTAAAGTTTTAATAGATGGCAGAGTAATGGATTTTTAGTATTTCAAGATTATTTAGTATAAAAAATCCCATGTAAAATATTTGTAACAATTATTACTTTATATCGTGATCAGGGGATCTGGACAAAGTTCATACCATTGTTTATTTATACATGATAGAGACAGAAAGTTAGCGTGAGGTATCGTTTTGTCACGCCACGAAATTTTTTTTTATGAACTTTATTAGCGTCACGCTCGTAGTTTTCCGCATTTAATGCCATTGGTTTACATTTTCTGTGCGTGAGCATGAACCAAAAACAGTTTTTTATACGGAAGCAGGTCTATGGAAATGTAAGAAAGTGCGCGCACAGTGCGACCATAAACTAAAATGTAGATAGAGGAAATATTTTTAATTGAGGCGTGCCTATGAGACCACAGACTAAGAAGATATTCTACATATCAGGGGCGCACTGGACACAATGTTGCAGCGACAAAATGTTTTCTGTCGAACGTCAAATTGGATTTGCACATGAACTGCTACAGTCACAGATCTACATGGTGTCACAGTGCATTTAAAATTAAACAAGCGGTGCATTATTCATGCACTCCTTTTCATAACCGGAAAAAATATTTTGTTCTATGATAATCATAGTGATGCTGTTTTTAAATCAAAATATTTTAATATCCCTTTGGACTTAGAAATATACCTGGGACAAGTGATCCAAATGGTTAAGTGTAACTTCGAGAAACAAATCATTGAGTTTAGAAATAACTGGCGAAAATGAATATTTCAATATTTTTGGCCATACGTATATTTAAAGCACAGCAAAAGAATGTATGTTTAATTTTTAAATTTAGAAATACCTATTATTTCGTATAGCTATATTTCTCGAGAATTTTGTAACACTATCTACCACCTACAAGAGATTAACTTACAAGTACCTACAGATTTTTTCTTTTATTATAATAATATTTTCAAGAAGGCTTTCGTAACACTATTTTTCAATAATTGATTTGAAATTCAATTTGTAATAAAATATGGCTATTTACAGATATACCAACTTGCGATGCATTTTTGGCATTTTTACGTTTTTGGAGACTAATAATGAAAGATTAGGCAATATTAAGCTACACAGCGAGTATTTTTTTTTGTTTATTATTGAGGCGTCTAGCAAGTATTCTTATACTTGCTTAATGCCATCATACTAGGGCGTCCTAAAAGGTGAAAGAAGCTGACCCGCTTGGTGGTAAATCACGCTTCGCATGGCTAGATACCAGAGTACATCATGGCGTTATTAGGGCGTTTTCATCAGAATTTCTCCCTTCAAAGTTGACATATCCCCTGATCACTAAGGTGTATAATGTTACACTTAATGGTTTTATTGTGGGTCCACCATATAGGTAAAGTTTATGAAACAGACTTAGCAAGCAGTTCGCAAGTAAAAAAGATATGATTTATGATGTAAATGTTATTTCAACATCACTTTTTTAATAAGTTTCGGATTGCTGAGGCGATATTTTAAAAGTGTGTTCAACGTGATAAAAAGATCGCACATTTCTTTTGAGTCATTATTAAAAAACTTTTTTGTGCGTTTAAATCTTAATTCTGCACGCGAAAACCCAGCGATACTCTGTTACTATTAATTTGTAATATAATACGTTATTTTGTAAAAGGAGCACACCTTTGTCCTGGAAATTTAATAGAGGTACGTGATCTACAAATTTGAGAAACCTTGCTTCAATAGAATTTTCTCGGAAACATTGTACCTGTACGCAACCCTACTCCTGAATGACTTCTTAGTAGACTCTTAAAAAGCACTACAAGATACGTAGGTATTAATCAATGGTATTATATGTAATATAATAAGCAGTGGTAACAGGTAACAGGTTAATTATCACTTGCTTCGCTGAAGTAAAACATCATGAGGAAACCTGCATACCTGAGATTTCTCCATAATGTTCTCGAAGTTTTGTGACGTCTACCAATCCGCACGTGGCCAGGGTGGTGGACTATGGTCTATTCCCCTCACATTATGAGAGGAGACCCGAGCCCAGCTTTGGGACAGTAATGGGTTGAGATGATGATGATTATAAGTAATATAAACACATGCGAAGATTCCAAGTTATTACGTGGGTAAAACACATAAAATCATGACTCAATCGGAATGAACTGTAACATATTCAAGCGACCTACCTTTGAAGAATACGAAACCTAATACGCTAATACGAACGACGGAAGCCCTCGGAAAGTTTATTGACCTGAAACATCTAACATAATCTAACTGAGGTGGACTCAGCTACACGTAACCACATTTTATTAAGTTAAAGCCAACAACAATTATTATTAAATGAGATGAGATGACTATATACTTATTTGACGTACTTTAATATCACAAAATATTTTATAGGTTTCGTATGACAATTTTGAAATCACGATTCTGGATATGAAAAACCCTTAGTCATTTCGAGTGCCATTTTATTTATTTTTGTAACTTTGAGATCTCTCATATTTCTACCGTGTAATAATTGCCTTATAGCAATTGTTTAGACCCCTGAAGGGTGCTCTAGGTTGCCGGCGACACTTATACATTATCGATCATCTATCCTCAGGAGTAGTATCGCATGTTTCACCAACTTTGAATGGGACAAATTACTTTAATAACTAGACCATTACTAATATTAACTTACAGGAGTAACCTACAATCCAATTCTTCACGTCCACAGGCCTGTTACTAACGAATAATATTAAACTGATAATTTTATGAACACCTAAATACAGAACAAATAACAGGACTTACTAACTACATATCAAAGTATAATTTTATGGTGAAACTGCTAGCTCGTTTACTATTCTTACCCCATAAAAACTTATAACGTCGTAAGTATTTATAGTATCTTATAATATACTAGCTGACCCGGCAAACGTTGTTCTGCCATATAATTTTTTTATAATAATTAAATTAATAATAATAAAGTTTAATAAAAAATATTTCCATAAGCTTAGGGAAATTTTAATCCAAATAGAGTGAAAAACATTCACAAAAAGACAACAAAGTTATAGGGCGGGACGAAAAATTATTAAATGACTATTAAAAAATAGGGGTTGGTGAGAGAAAGATTAAAATCTACGGTTGTTTGTATTTTTAAAGCCACACTATAGAAAAATAAAAAAAAAATGTTAAGGGTGGACAATCCTTATCACTTAAGGGTATGAAAAATAGATAGTAGTCGATTCTCAGACCTAATGAACATGCAAATAAAATTTCATAAAAACAGTCTAGTCGTTTCAGAGGAGTAGGGTAAGTAAGACTTTGACACGATAATTTTATTTATAAGGTCATAACATTTTTATATCAAGTAAATCAATGAATTTTAAACGCGTCATACTATTTTCTTATCGAAAACTACTTTGCGACAACTACCGTTACAACAAATACTATGTATTACTATTTACATCAGTTCACGCTGTAATATTTATTCACGCCACAATATCATTTCATGTCACACCTGTATTATTTAAACAAGATCAGAATCGTGTGACATTTTAATATTTGTTAACAAATAAACCAGTAATTTGTTTATCAGTAGAGTAAAGTAAATAGTAACTAGAGTAAGAATCGCAATGTTTTGGTGAGTAATGAAATTGCAATCATGATTGCCTATTAAGAACATCATCTACTCGTACGGTACGTTGTCAGGATAAGCCGGTGGAATTAAAACACAAGTTCGTAGGACAGCCTTCATAGCACACGTGTAGATAGGCAGTAATAGTTCAGTGAATTAGACTATTGTTCGTAAAAGATAAACGCTATTTTTATTTGAAGTGTAACTATTTACATTGTCTATTTTGATTTGAAATTCGAACGAATTTTATTCCGATAAATGAATTCGAAATTCAATTAGCTTTGATTGAAAAATGAACACAAAATATGGAGCCACCAACGTTAACGAACCTATATCGGAAAAGGAAGCCGATGAGGGCTTCCCACGTCAAATTGAATTAAGGTAATTTTTAGATATTAAGAAGTTTACCATCGTTGCATCGCATTCGGTACAATTTACCATTTATCCAATCTACGACCACTAAGTGGGGCACAAAATGAAAATTGTCGTCCTTGTTAAAGAACGTTTCCTATTCTTAGTCCCTCTCGAAAATGTAACTTTAGACGTGATATACATTTCACTTGCTTCATTGAGAGTAGATTTATTAGTATCATAAAAAAATATCACAGTTTTATTATAGACGTGTCCAAAAATGGAAAAAGTAGAATGTTTGTATGTTACAAAATATATAATAATAGGCAGGTACACACAATTAAATTCCCTTGGTACTAATATTATATTTTTGTTATAAATATTAAATTTAAATGCCTTTAGCATCTTAAAAAGATTAAGACATCTATTTATATTTCGGAACAAATCAATAGAATTCTTACAACTTGCTGGTTAGCGTGCTTAAAAAAAAACTTATTGATAGTTTTAAGCGTTATAACTAAATTACAAAATATCGAGCGTGCGTCTTTTATACGGAAAACGTTGCTATCTTAGATAAAAATATTATAATTTATCAAAGTATCAATCAATCAATTATGTATTAAAATATGCCAGCAACGCTAGTACAATTAGTTTCTCTTATTTTATGACCCTAACAGGGTAGAGAAGATTATTTTCCCGGTTGAAAAATAGTGCAACAGATAATGTCTGATACTTTTTTGATATGCCACAAAAAAAAACACATTGAATTATATTATTGAATTTAAATTATATTGTATTGTATTGTTTTATGTTATTTATTACAATTTAATTGCCATGCTTTGTAATATTTTTTATATCTTCTTCCTTAAACACAATTCCGGAAGCAATCGCTGTATAAGATAAGACCCTCTATAATATTGTACTATGTTTATCAGTTAATAATGTTAATATAATCTTCCTAATAATTGATTAATTCGTATAAATTTATAAAAATAGTCACCATATTAGCTAAATAGTTTTTAAGACATTCCCTTGTTTTCGATGCTGCTATGAAACCGTGTGTTGTTAGGGTTGAATTTGTAGGATCGGTACAGGGTACTTGAAAGAGAAGTAAGTTAACTACAAAGACTGTATTGGGTATTAAATATTAAAAATAGTTTTTGTTATGTGAAAACTTTGCAAATGTAACCGCATTCGGATTTGTTTTTAGAATAAAAGTTATTTTTTTAATAAAAATATGTATCGATCATAGGAAGGAGTTTGGTAGTGGTGCGTTGGTATGATTCTGAAATATCTCTACAAAACACTGATTACAGGCACTGTTTGAATACCATCTATTAATACTAGGTTTTAAGGAAGAAATTTTAAATATGATTGATTTAGTCAACAACTTTCAAATAGGTGTTAAAATTTACTATGATTGTAGTTTTTGTTGGAGCTATGGAGTGCAAAAATAATTAAAGATAATTACCAAAGAAACATTTAACACTTGATCATCGAAAATATATTTAGAATAGTACCAACTATATGTTTTCTAAAATTTCATTAATTATATATAAATAAATATTATAATACTAAATTAATATTGATTTTATTCATCAAATTATTATTAGAATAATAATACATAAGGCACACATACACACAATGGCTGTCCACAGACATACTCGTAAATTAAAACCTTTTCAATTGAGTTCCTCGGCACACGCAATTCCAAATCGATTTTTCGCGCTAGTACTTTATTGCCAATGTGTGTTATCTGAGCAAAATTCCTATCATTTGTCATTCACTATTTACCAATCGCTTTTACCTTTGTCTAAGCATTGCGGTGAGCATAACAATACATTTTTAATTTACCTCTACCTTTAGTGTGCCTTACCAATTGAAAAATAAAAAAAACGATATTGACTCAAAACCTTCACATCGGAAAATTGGTGTCAATCAACTACAGCCCCTGTATTTAAAATAATTGAATGTTCTTAAATCTTACTTTTTCCCATACATAGAGACAATGACCGAACAATTCAATAGTTATTTATTTGAATCTATCGGCTTCTTGGTCATCAACGCCCGTGAAACAAAGCATTGAACCAAGACATAAACTTGTTTGTAATGGAGACTTGTCGCGAGGGCTCGTACACGGTTTTTTTTAATAATACAAAATAATTATTGATCGAAACAATTTAAATAGTGATTCACAATCGACTGCTTAACTAGAGAAAGATGTACCTAAACAAAAATGCTGCGTCGTTATTTCTATTTTAAGAACGTGAAGACAGGATGCATTCACATAAACGCTCCATCATTAAAGACTTGGGAGGCAGATCTAGGTGATATAACTATGTAACTTGTACACTGTCCACCCTTACTAATAAACAAATATCATAATTATTGTATTAAGCAATAAAATAAAATTCCCAAAATGCCGCAGTACTATCATCGGAAATAACCTAAGTATTATAGCGAAGTCTCTGTTAATCATTAGGGTGAACCATAAGCAGAGTTTGGTTTGATTGAAAAAGTTAATATTTCCTTTTTTTTCAGTGTTCCATGCAGAAGACGGAGATGGTGGCGCGTGAATCAAAACTTTTTGTACGGCTTGGGTCACATGTACAACGACCTTTGTGCAGCGATGTGGTTTTCCTACATGATGCTGTTTTTCCAAGCAGTGCTTCACATGAGAGCGGCTGTTGCCGGGGCCATGCTATTGCTAGGTAAGTTTTGATGTATCTAAAATTTGACCATTAATCTTTAAAAAACTTAACTATCAAATTCTTATTTACTAAAATTCTAAAGCTGTATTCGCCATAGACATTTGAGTTGACAAGGTGCTATGCGAGAAAAAATCACGAATAGCATTACTTCTTTTTTGTAGTCTTACATATTTAGTTCCCTCGCACATATCTGATGGATTTACAGCCTAAAGCTCACATTACTTTGAAATCAATCAAATTTGATTTCTGGCTACTGATTTTAACAAATCAAGCCTGCATCGTATCTTTACGTACACATACATCACAGACAAATGTATTCCATAATAAATATTTGTATAGATTCAATTAATGTTTTTTAAAGGCGTTCTTAAAGCCTTACCGACTGATGACGCATGATTCACCATCAATGCCCAAACTTCCTGAATTCTTCCTTATTTAAATGGAGCGTTAATTAACACTACATTAGATGTTGGCTGTTAATAAAATTCATCAATAGTTACTCTGAACTCTATTTCTTTCCGTAAAGGGGAATGAAGTGAGCTTTTAATCTCAATTGTCATATTTGTCATATCTTAACAGTAGTTTCTTAGTCATTACGATTATTACTAGTATCATTATCTTTCTCTGGTTTCTCTGGTACTAGTATCATTGTATTCTGGGTGGTTTAAGATACAGTTTTTTGCTTTCTTGACCAGCAGTGCGTCAGTATATAAAAAGACAAGACATAATCGTTCATATGAAATATTTTATTAAGTATGATTATATGCAATGGTAGCTTAGTGGTTGTAAAAATGGCTTCCCTAACGCGGGGATCGAATCATATACGGGTAACGAAGTTATAATGAAATTTTATCATACTGAAACTGATATTCCCAGTATTAGCTTCAGACAGAGAAACTAGTTAACAGTGATAAGCACAGTCAATATTTTTCTTTCTTTTTAGTTTTTAGTGTATCTACTATAAAACAGTTTTTACATATGAATTATATATATTGTCCCAAAATTTAATCTTCTAAATTACTGACCATTAAAATATTTAAAACTAAAATGAATATTTTTCTTTATTTCCAGGTCAAGTAGTAGATGCACTAGCGACACCAATGGTAGGCGTTTTTGCGGATAAATACAGTACCAAAAAAATATGGCACTTGACAGGTATGTACAAAAGGAGAGAGACGACAGACACTGAATCTTCTCCCAGGTTCGATGTTTTCCTGTGCCAGTGGTAGAGACCTGCCATGTCGAGCGACATTTTTCTAGTCAAATTCCTTTTTTTTCTCCGTCCAAGCAAGGACAACCTCCGTGTCGGAGGGAGGCGGTAAATACTCATGCATACTGACCCACTAAACACCCCCTGTATGGCATTCGTCCTAAGACGGTTCAGCATTTGTGTGGTCGCGATTCCGGTTGGTCCCAGGTCAAATTCCCAGGACAGATATAACATATCGCCGGTGGAAAGATTAATGTCGTATCTCGAAAATGTGTTGTTTTGAGTTATAACCGTACCGCTGTATAAAGGAAAATTCTTGTGTAATTTAATAACAAAATAATTGAATAATGCTTGAATTTGTGCACAATAGTTCCAATTTCTGACATCTTAACTTTAATAGATCATGAGTTATGAATTTTTGAAATAGTTTTTGGGCTCTGGTGTAAAATACGGTTTTTCGATATGCTACAACTATACTTTCTACCGTCGATGTAGGATTAAAGTGACCTGGGAAACTCTATTGCAAGGATTATAAGTGGTTATAAGAGTGTTTTATATCAATGCGACGCTGGTATCACTGCGTGATCACTAGATCCGTTCTTCAAAGTAAAATATGCAAATAAATTATGCATTAACGTATTATCTTTTCCCTTGACTGCACTATGAGAGTGCATTTGCTTATACTTTGAGGATGAGAGGTGGTTTGTTTGTTAGTGTGTTTTCATTGTACCCAGGAATGTTCCCATTTATTACATTTTTTTATTTTTTTACTACTACATGATTTTTTGAGTATTCGCTCATTGAATGTTAACAATACAACGAGTGTTAATTAACTATTTATAAAGACAAGCAAAGATATTCGTTGTTTAAGATTGTTAACAAGTTTAACAGTACAACACTATTACATGCTGTTAATACACATAAAAGTTGAGGACATAAAAAATAAAAAAAAATAAAAATGTCTGCAGAAAAAAGCTTTAAATTAATTCTTAAATTTGCAGGTAGTATTGTCGTAACATGCACGTTCCCTCTACTATTCATACGATGCTGGTCGTGCTGGGTCTCTGACGACGCTGTGTACCTTACATGGTGGATGCCGTTCTACTACGCAGTTCTCATAGTGTTCTTCCAAATTGGATGGGCTATCGTTCAAATTTCTCATCTGGCTATGATACCTGTTATAACGGACAACCTACATACTCGTGCCGAATTAACTTCTATAAGGTAACTTTACTAGAACTTAATTGTCAAGAAAATCGGAAGGTATTATAGATAGGTCATTTATGTCCCGTGAGAAAGCGTGTCAGTAAAATAGAGTGGGATAAGGCGGAGCAGAGTACAAGACAGAAGTGGAATATAGTAGTGAGAGAGTGTGGGGAGAGTGGAGGAAGCTTATTGTAGACTTGTTACCTACCCATAACGAGTCCATTGTAGAATAACTCATCTTGTTATTAAGGAGCTCATGAATATGTTCTATAATGTTCAACCAGTACGGATTTTCGTACACGATACACTTGTTTAATTATCAGTCAAATTTGTTCATTTCAACAGTTAATTGATCTCAAAGCAATTTCGTGTTGGTTTCAGATATATGGCTTCTGTAATATCTAGCCTTATGGTTTATTTTATCACGTGGACCGTACTGAGAGCTACTAATTACAGCACCTTTATTGGACCAGCCGATGATTACAAGTTTCGGGTATGTTTTTAATATACAAACTTCTAGTATTATGTAGCTAATATAATTATTATAGTATATTAACAGCAAAGTGTAGTTACATCTGCTTTGTAAATGGTTTCTTGACAACTTGCATTTTATATTATTTAATAAGTTGAACCAGTTAAGGAAGTGAACATTATTATTATTAGCTCCTTGTTCAATAAATAATCAACCCGAATAAAACCTTGGTCTTAAAGTCTGCTGGTTCTACTAACTCCCCAAATGTATCCTCTTCATCTTACTAAAAGACCGGGTCACATGACACAACTTCCATTACAAAGTTAACAAATAAGAATACTGTTAAATATCAAGCAAACCGTACAAAGATATTAGATATTTTTTCTCGTGTAATATAAATATTTAACACCTTATTCTTTCCAGGACGTATCGCTGATAATATCCGGATTCGGAGTTGTGGCATTTATAATGTTCCATATTTTCTTTAAACTTAATCCGTTGAAGGAGCAAAAGTCAGTAACTCAAGAGGCATGCAACGGAACTGCTGAGGCTAACGAAAATGTTCCTTTAAATGTTACAGCCAAGTCAAAAATTGTATACTTTTTAAAAATGCCACTACTGTATCAAGCTAGTATGCTGTAAGTAAAAAATAATAATAATGTATTATTTAAACCAATTACACACAAAATTTAAGGTGATTGACAAGAAACTAAGTTACATACCTATTTGATATTTAGTTGTGAAGTGGCCCCGCTCACCAACCGAAAAATCTCAGATTTCTTTTCCGGCTTTAAAAGATATGGTGTTGTTTTTTTTTTTTAAATTATTAGTAGCTTGACCACAATATTTCCTAGTGCTACACGGTAATGTAGTCTAATGTCCAATATGTCTAATGTCCAATGTCTCATTATTCTATATATGTATTTTATCTTATTTATCCAGAAATTACGTACAAAGATAGTTTATGACCATTTTTCGAAATTTCCATGGAATATAAAATAAAACATAAGCCTAATTAGGGGATACCTATGTCCTGCAGTGGACCTTCAAAAGCTGATCGATAGAGAGGAAATAAAAGGAAATAAGAGAAAAAATAAGTATAACAAATTTTGTATTATTATTTGATGATATGAAGAAGCACATCACCAATCGCACCACCAAAATCATCAAAAATCATTTTTTGTTTTTTTTTAATTCCCCTCGGAATTGTAATAAAGAGGGTTTATATCCGCGATTGCGAATTGGCGGCAACATCCATAATTATCCATGTAATTCGTGAGCAGTTGCTAGTTATGTATTTATTAATAATTTATTGAAAATGTAAACCAACTTTCTGTTTTAGGTATGTGTTCTCCCGGCTCTATTGGGCATTGAGTCTCGTCTACGTGCCCCTGTTCCTGGAGGAACGCCTATCAGTCAATCAGACAGAGGGATCAGAATTAGTAGCCAGCGTCCCTCTCGTTTTATACATGTCATCATTATGTTTCTCATTCCTTCTTAAAAGTAAAATCAGTAGTTGTGGAAACCAGGTCTGTTGATGAGTATGTCACTCATTTAGATGTTTTTGTAATATCCTTAG
>DWPA01005366.1:0-11890 GCA_018251375.1 Calpodes ethlius
GTAGATACAAATTACATCGTGGTCACCATTTATACTGTTAGTTACTTAGTTAATAACGGGTTCCAAATAACACTTCATAATATATAAATATAATAATATATGACATACAAGTAATATAATAGCGCTCGTTGAGCGAGATATAGAAAGACTGCAAAAGGCAGAAATTTATACATAAATATTATTGTACGTAGGTGGTTATTTCAATAGAATACCGCTAGCAGGGCCGTACCAACTGGTGGGTTAGGGGCAGTAAAGTACGCTTCATAACAAAACCGTCGACATCAACAATACGCCTGCTGATGCAACCGAGACACGGCCGATACACTATCAGAAATTGGGCTAACGATCGCTCTTTGTCGGCACCGGCACGGCTAACTGCAAATTGTATCTGTTTAATCCGAGATGCCCCAGCGGTGTCCAACATTTCTTAGTCTCGGCTATCTGTTGTTAAATATATCGAGCTGAGTTGAGAGCTTTACAACAGCAGAGTCACGAACTGATGTAACTAATTTGCGGAGGTTTTCGTAAGGCGTGTCGGAATTGTCAGCTTGTTGATATAATACTGATAAGATATAATCTGGATGTATAAAAGTAGGTAAGTGGATCGGGGAAAATTTAATGTTGATTGTTAGGACGAACGAAAATATCGGTACGTTACCGGCTTAATTGAGAATTTCATGTTTTTAACACGCTATTATTGATTAGGTTGACCTGTTACTATCTAAATACGCATCAAAATTTAATTACCTTAATTAACCCACTTCTAGACGTAAATTTGGAATCTAGATTAGACGCTAATTCAATAATAAGATACCAACTTGGTTCGCTTGATGATGTAGCTCCAAAAGAGAGGAAACTTTGGAATATCTATGTTTAAACTCTATTTATCTATTAGAGCTCAAGAGTAACCCATGCTTCTAATCTGCTAAATATTCAAAAAGTTATGGTACTTTTGATAAATTTTACATGAGACCCTTTTAAATTAGATAAATATATATATTTTTTTATCGTCAAATCAGTGGCATTCTGTGATTTAGATACTTAACATTTCTGTTAGAATGTAATATAATAAGAATAATTATAGAAGGGAAGAAAGTTTTAGCTACAGAGGAACTCCTAGTGAACGACACAATCACAATTTATCCCGTCAAATAACACTACAAAAACACGTTTTATTTCTTCAAACTATTCAGTTATTAAATTCAATAACACGCGTATAATATTTCATTGCTCATTAATACAGCGATGAAGCAACCGATTTCCTCCGGCCGCATTTCAAAACTAATGGTCAACGAGCCAACAGTTTGTTTACCGTAAATTGCTTATCTTCTCGTGTATTTTAAACAAACGGTGTCGCAAGCTGTCCTTTCAGTGCGTCAGGTTGAGTACCACTGGTATAAACTGTACGGGGAATGGGTGTAACGCGTCATAAGAAACGTAGACAAGCGCAGTTCTGATTCACGCACCACTGGCCCCTCCGGTGGATGTTTGAATATTAATGTAAAATGCTAATAACTCACACACACATGCACAATATTCAGGATGAAAATCTCTGTTATTACTGGACGGGCTCTTGAGGAACGATCGCGAATTCGAGTGCACGGTAAATAATGATTGTGATGCAAATTATATTTGTATCAAATAACTACAGCTAGTCGAAATTTACTCAGTTAAAGGACTTAAATTACATGGAAATAATTCTAATAACTAAGAAAATTAAAATCAATTGAGCACTGTGCTGACTTGACTCAAAGTGCTTATAGTTTGATTCGTGTTAAAAGAATTCGTATTATCCACTGTGAAGACTAAACACCCATAAAAATAGCTCGCCAATTTTTATACCGTGATGTACAAACTAAGAAATCTTTGCGTCGAAAGCTTACCTCTTTTCCTACTAATCAAAACAATGCAATAACGCCTTTGTTCTTTGGGTTGAAGGTCATAATTCTATGCCACGTGTTTCAGTTTTCAAACCTTATTCTACGCTAAGAACTAGCAAAGCTAAGAACCAGGTCGACGAATTCATAATTAAACAAAAAATCATATTTTTAACAAGACAAAGAGGGTTTGGCAATATAAATTTGAAGTAAATCGTGAACTCTAGGACTCATCGAAAACATCACCTACAACTAGATCATGTACAGATAAACATGGGGTCGAGCGCTAAGGGAGCCTCCTCAAAACGCAAGTCACCAGTCAACTACCGACATCGGTCCGAGCCGAGGTAACGTTAAAATTTACCAAGCGTAAACAGATTACAGTCGGAGGTACCCTAAACTAAAAACGCTAGACGTACTACGAAGCAGAGGTCGATTCTAACTGGTCGGTCCGCGGTCCGGGCAGGTTTAACGGCCGGCCGCCCGCGTGTCTGGCCGTTCACCCGGGGCCCCGGGCGGGTAGCGAAACGCGCGCGAAAACACCGCGCCCGCGCCGCACCGAGCAGAGCCGAACTTAGGACCTTTTCTGAGGCACCTTTCCCTAACAACTTGGGCTCTGTATCTTTGTCGCGTATACTTGCAAGTTCATGGCCGTCTCTAAAGGAAACATGAAGATCTGGAGCTTTTATTTTTCAAGAAATAACACTTAATCGTGTTTAATAATAATAATTGAGCTCAAAGGACTAAAAACTTGGACTACCATTCTAATTTTATCGGAGTGAGTTGAGTACATATATATTGCTACTTTCTAGATCTGGAACTTCACAACGCAAGGTGATGAACAAAAACTTAAACTCATCAGCAACAGGTTTTAACGGAAAATGTTGACTGTTGTCGAAAGACTCATAAGCCCAAACAAATTATACCTAATGTCTACCATTTACATGTAAGGTATCAATTGTGACGTAGCAAATTCATGAAAGCGCAGATCAAGTTACAGCAAGGGCGCATTTCGGGTGTCCCATGCTATATATTTAATTCTAAGCTTGAAAATCGGAACGTCTGGCAGCGCCAGCTTTCATACACCATCATTACTTTTCACGGCACCGGCTCAGCGTCGACGGAGATGTGAAAAGGGCTTTACAGTACCGCAACGTACCTACCTCATTGATGGACATTCCATTGTATGATCATGATAACGATGTACACGGATATTGCGGAACTAAATAAACATGTATATTACGTTTTACGGATTTGTGAATTGCATTGGTCGAAATAAAAGTAAGTTTGCTCGAGACAAACTTAACAGACATTGGATGGTAATATTTTTGTATTTTTATTAAAAATGGTTTTCAACTTTGAGTGATTTTATTGATAAAGATGGTAACATGAAAATGACACTCTTGAGGACTGATCTCAAACACATTACGGGAATGTATCAGTGACTTTTTTTTATGTATCACCAATCTTCCAGAGTCCCCTAAAACATTTCTTACTTGTGGTGCATAAGAAAAATGGACGAAATAAAGCCACACCACCAGACACTTCGTATTACAAGTCTCTAGACTCCCTAGTCGTACCACGTCAGTACTAATATTTTCACTTGAGGCTCTAAGATGGTTACTATATACGTTCTAAAATCATTCGTAATATGTTTTGACATTTTTCGTTCGGCCAAAGAGCCAGGCAAGAAGAAGTAGTATTTACTTTCTTTTTAGATGGGAACGTGGCTGCCTTGCCGACTACTTGCTATAGCCTATTTATATAAAATAAACTGATTCATCTATTAGAAAAGCCCACCTGCAAATATCACCGCTTACTCACTAGAGAACGACACCTACGCATTCGAACGGTATTACCAAAGCTGTCACCGCGAGCAAGTCGAGATTGCACACGCAGTTTCTCATCGAAATTTTATAAAATTTACTGGCGTAGCATAAAAACACGAAAGTCAAACACGAATGGAACCCGACAGTAATCAAGGTCAGTATTTCATACTTTTTATTTTCGTTAACGTGCGAGAACCTTGCACGCTTGCACCTTTATCTACCTGGCATTATTTGCAACTTTGTAGCGCGGAACATATGCTCATTTAATGTGTATTCAAATTTATGATAACCATATTGGCTATTTCGCTACAGCTGGTTTTCGGCGACAATGTGCGCGAGTAAACAGGTGGTGCTTGTTGTTTAAAATAAATAAAATAAAATTTTCACACACTCAAACTCTCGCACCAGGGTACCCTGTCGCAGGTGACATGGCCAATTGGCCATACTCAAGTGAGACGTCAGAAATACTTAAGACAACATGATTAACATTAATCTGTCACATAAATGTCTGACCTCTCGATCTACAGTCGCTAACTCACTACCAACTGGACTATGGAACCGTCAATGTACTCATATTAACCATTGAGTAATTTTATAATTTTTATCCAAAACTGTCAAACCCAATCCATATGGATTAGGTCTCGCGGTCTCGAAATACGTCCATTATTAGTCTTTGTAGATTTTATAATTACCACATAATGTACCATCTAAGGACGGTCCGTACTGTACGTCACTAGAATATTTATTATTCTTTGAACCCATTGTTACGACGTCACATATTTTGCAACTGCATATTTAATTATAATTGAATTGAAGTTGTACTTTTAAAATATAATACAGAATACATTTGAATATAATCAACTATAAATCAAACGATCTAAAGGCAAAAAACATAAAAATAAATCAAATAAACAACTAATTATTTGGTTTCCACGAGCTTGAAACCCATTTGTTATCGTCACTGTTGAGTTAAAAAATTTAATACTTTAGATTTATACACGTAACGTCATGAGACTTATGGGTCGTCCGTCCGTCTGTCCCTTTGTCGACCTCTCCCCCATATCGCGAGCCATAATTCATCAAACGCCCATTACACCACAAATCGGTCCTACTTCTGATAATCAGCACCTCAGTATGTCTCTCAATTTAATTACACGTTAATGACATCAACAATTAGTATGATACATTAGTCGCACCAATTGTTCCGCCGACGAATTCATTTTCGTACACGGGGGAGTTGCTCCGTGACATGTTTAGGTGTCAAAAATTTGTCCACGCGCTGACAAATGACAACAGATAATAAACCAACATGCGCAATTTAATTATGACAATTAATGTGTTATGCGTAGTGAATAAAATAATGTTTGTTAACGAAACGCTACCGTAATTAATTCGGTAACTATAGATTCTAAGTTATGAATAGGCGATTACTTTTTTATATGTCACAATTAAATAAAAAATACATTTAAAGAGTCCTTCGTAAGACCATCAAATAAAAGGACTACTTTCCAGCTATGCTCATTACTAAAAAATAATATTCTATTTTAAGTTAAACCTTAACTTAGTTAAGAAAACTTAAATGTAACATAAGAAAGTTGTGGTATACCATGGTTAGTTTACACAGCGAACATGGGTTCCCACTCCCATAACGCAGCCTTACAAAAGTCATCAACTTAATCTGCAGCCAGATGTAGATTTAAAGAGCCAACTTATATCAAAACAAATCTCGCCATTGTCGAACGTTCATACACTGGTAGTAACTGCTCTAGATCGCAAAGGAGGCCACCATTGTGCAAAAAACCATCGGTCAACGACGCGGGGCCCGGCCGGGATGCCCGCCAAAACACTAAGTTTGTATTAAGTACAGAGATTGCTTTTTACGACACTTATTTTGCTATCGTTATATTCATGTCATTGACAATTCGTCACGACTAACACGGAGACGTTTCCGATCGTAGTGTGAACTGGTCCTCCATTGTGGTCCATTGCGGGACCAGCTTATCTTGATACGAACACATCCAAAGGAGATGAATTGGCGGATAGTTTGTAATTTTCTTTTTACTTCCGTTCATTATAGGGCACGTTGAAATGTTTGTCAAGTAGCAGTCAATAAGTCATTTCTTTGGCGATTAATAGGTTTGTAATTTTGTTGCCATCTGTAAATAACATTTTCCTTTAACGGTTTACTAGCTATATTCAATACCTAGGAACAGCAATTAAACGATCACGCCTTGTCGTAGTTCTCAAAAACATTCACTCTTCAGATCGATCAGTGACGATATAATTATGCTTCATCAGTAATTAAAGCTTTCACGAATGATTTCTCATTCCAACCAACCGAAGTGATTGAAAGTGTATTATGTGAACAGACAGCGACGTATTAATACAAATATAAAATTAACCTTAAAACTATAAAGCTGCGAGTAACAAGTTAACCAAGTGCAACCTTGGCGAGCAACAAATTAACAAAAACAGAGTAAACCGACGGCCACCTGGCAGACGAAACATAATTAACCCGGTGCACAGTTCGCGTACCAGGTGCTGGTTGCTCGTCTAGTTCCAATTTATCAGGAAATTTATCAACAACGCGCCGCCGCGTCGACGGCTCCGGCGCTGGGGCGGTGATCATGCCATTATCGTTTGCATATCGACGTCGCATACGACACTTCGGTTCCGAGACGGTTCTGCGCCGTATCGAAGGGCAACGAACACTCGAGTGTGAAGGTCGAAATAGTTTCCGTTTCTCCAAGTGAGAACACAAGCTGCCCGGTCTACCCAGCCGACTGGTTAAACGAGTGCTTAAAAAGTATGTAATAATAGTAAACATGAACTAGGAGCAGTCCAATTAATTTTTTAGGTAACCGAATAAACACAAAAGTTAGAAGAACGAGTTGCCTTCTGAATGGTTAGTTGCTAGTGGCCATCGCGGCCTTTATAGCTTCACGCGAACAGATAACTAAATAGGTACATAACAAGTTACCCTGATCGTTAAAAGAAATAATCCTTGTACTTGTATCTTTCTTTCTTATTGGGCAACTCTTCGGTAATACCTATGCTGGTTCTAGCTGATCTGGTTGTTTGCCAGCAGTATTTTCATTTAAAACAATCAATAAAGTTCCTTTGCGGCCTTTCAACGCATGTTTTAGGCTTCAGGTGTACTGTGCACAACCAAATTGCTTTGTCCGCTCTATTTTTTAATGCGTATAATAATACATTTTTGAATTTATATAATCGTTACGTGAAGTCTCACCATAAAGCGAGTCGGCTTCTGACGCGTTGCAACATGGCTAAAATATTGCAGAATAGATTCGATATTGGAACCTATTAATTAATTTTATCAACCCTCTAAAGTAACTTGAAGCGGCATCCGAATGATGTCTTTACATAGCAAAGAACGGTCATAACATCCCTGTTCACAGATACAATCACACGGACCTATCGTTAGTACCTATAATTAAAACGTATAAAATTGATTCGTTTTGAAACTATACCGGATATAACAATGCGATTCACTCAAGTACCTACACACGATTCAAATTTGTAACTTCATTCAAAATGAACGCCAGACAGCGTTTGTTACATGGAAATAAAATAAAACATACTGCGCAGATTCTCATAGCGCCTAATTCAATTCATTCAATTAATATTAAAATAAAACACCGTTGGCCGCGCAAAAACCTTCGCGGCCGGTCGTTGACACCGAGGGGCACTTTAGGGCTGACTCGTCACACGTCAACAACGCGCCTTATAATAATACCTACTTAACACAGTCACGTGACAAATTTACGAGCTTAACACGACCTGTTAAGTATTACTATATATAATTTGCTTTCGTGCTGCAGGTGCTAAGTCGATACTTTTTCAATCAACTATCTTTATGCATAACGATTCATGTAAACTATGAGGAAGTAAAAATATTGTGACCGCGAACATAAATGTTGTTAAACACGCAGTACCACAAGGCGAGGTGCCAACTTCACACGGACCAATTAAAATCAAATCGCCTTAAACATGAAAAGTCGATTACTGAAGTACTTTCAGCTAAATTAACCAGAATTAACACACACAACGTACAAAAATTGCTTTCGCGGAAGCGGCTTTTATTGTGATTTACTATTAATAAGATGTAACCAAAATTCCCCTCTCAAACTGTCGTTTTCAACATGTATGTTGACGTGGTCTAACTAAATTGTATGTATGGTATATCTAAGTTTGTGCTTTAGATTGACAAAACAAACTGGAAACCACACCGGTTTGTACGAAACAATTTACTTCCAAATCGAAATAAGTGTATAAATAATTTCTAAAACACTTCTGTAATGTGTCTTAGTAATGTCACGAATAAAGAATATTATACACTTTTCAATATAATATTTAGTTGCTGCTAGAACTGTACAAATATTCTACCTATTATAATTTATGTTCGAGCGCTCTCGTGGACCGCATCGCATCGTGTAAACAGTGTTTGATATACGCCGCACGGGTGGACATCTCAAAATCGTCGCGAACAAAGCAAGCGTGTGATGTATAAGCGAGGTTTAATCCAATTAAAATGCAAATGGTTGTCGGTGCGCAATGAAATCGTGGCCGCAGAGATAATGGGTCGAGTCGAGAACGGACCACCGGAGAAATCTTAACGCTGGGTACTTCAATACCCACACAGACAATGCCCACGTGGTCCACGCATTGTACTCACTTGCATCCCGTGCCGGGGACGATTTTTAAATGACTTTGTTTATGGAATATGGAAATCCGCTTTAAGGACGAAAAACTAATTACGTCACACAGCACGAGATTGGATTCTGCTTTAGTTCTTATTCGTTTTTTATGTCTTAAGTCGGTAAATGCGCGGGGAGGTCACATAATGGCCGCCACCGCAATATACCACTCGAAGCGTCAGACACAAAACAAAGACCAGTAATCCATTCCTTAACCCGCTCTTCAGCGATGTTGATTTTAACAGGTACCTAGTCGAGCAGCCAAAGAAGACTTTACTGTATTAAACGGAATTTACTAACGAGTAATTGGAAACAGAAAACCGTTCGGCATTTGCACCGATTAAGTTTCTAATGACAATCGTGACAGTTTCACTCGTCCGATAGTGGTTGACGAATATTGATAGGGCACAATAAATTGGCCGTTCCGCATTCCGATGTGAAATTCATTGAGCGGTCGATGCGCGGGCCAGACTGTGCGTCGGAGAAAGGTGACCATTCACCGGTTCGAGACGGCCGGACTCCGCCGCTTCCGCCGTGATATGGGCACTTAAACGGTTACCGTTAAACACCGCGGCATCGGCGGCTCGCGAGATGTATGCGCGGTTAAACGGGAAAATTTCAACTATTTATTGTAGGTTAGCTTCGGTCGTACCTTACATTGTAGCCGGCGTTTTAATATGCTAAGCGATCAATAAATACCGCAGCACACATAGTACCACATTAAGATTCCCACTGTCACAGGTGTCACGAGCAACATACAAAGACAAAAATACACGTAGCCAGACTGAGAACAGAAATTCAACACATTGTTCAAATTACTGCCCACCTAGGAATTAAACCCAAGATCATTTGAATGAAAATCCAGTACGTTAAGCATTGATGAAATTACAAGCACTTTTTGTAATGCGCAAAGGCAATTGAAATTTAATCCTTGTATCAGGAAGACAAAAGATTATCAACAAATTCAATATAAAAAGTGCACGTAATAAATTAAAATGCCATAAAATGTCAGTAACTTTTAAAGAAATTACTGAATGTCAATAAAGTTTTTACTTCCATTGGCTCATAAAGGTTACCGCACAAACTTAATTATGTTGATATCGAAATGTTAAACGTACAAGTAGAAGTTATATCCTAAACAGGTGAATACCACTGCAACCTACTGCATCGGGCATAACCAAAGGCTTATATGAAGTGTATTACAGGTTATAGGTACCCCTGATAACTTGGGACGGTCTGACTCCAAATAGCCTTCGAATCCATAGACAAAAATTACTAACATTGTTATACTCATTGTGTACATAATACGAATTACACGGCAAAATAAGTAAGCGATGATGTGTTCGGTAAACCTCCATTCAAAATAACCTTCATAATTAAGCAAAAAATATTCTCGTTACGACTCCATAACTACATACAATTACCTAACCGTCAGATAATCTGGATTAAGCGTATCAAACGCATTAAGACCGACTCTGTCGGAGACATCGAAGCATTACCAAACGGACACCGAGCGGCCGATCGAAATAAAACGCTTAACAAGTAAACTTAGCGAGTTACTTTCCAAAGAACAAGATATCATCTACATGACGGGCGGCGCACGAACGTTTGGGTTTAATAGTGGCACGCCGGCACGCCGTGAGGCCAGCATCCGGCTAGCAACAGCTTTCAGACAGTGAATGAAAGTTGATCGCGCTGCAAAAATGCCACTCGGGGGTACCGGCGAGCCCCACGGTACGTACCGACACTACACTTGCAATTTCGGAGCGAGACCATCGAATGAGTTCGTTAACCTGCACACGATATTTCGCGATATCCTTGAATGACTATTTTTATAAAGACGGTGAATAAGCGTATACGTATGTGTCGGGCGAACGGAATTAATTTGTATGATACGCGGCGCTAATAGCTGTTAGGGCTCAGAATGGGTTACAGTGTTTTAATTTGAATGGCTGTAAATTTGTAAAGTATTACGATCGAGCCAATGCTAATTGCAATGGCGAAGCGGTGACGTGTATCGCACGAGTGGCTTGAAAGTGGAAAGTTGCCGCAAATATTTGGGATACGGTACCCTCGCGGCGGGTGCGTTCGCATATTTTTAACGCAACCTTTCATATCCTGCCATTTTCGAGTAATATTATATGCCGCTTTTTTCAAAAGCAGGTATGACATTATTTCGTTTCAAGCGCATTTTCCTCAATTTTCCACATCTGCTAATTTATTCGTATGAAGTTTTCTTTTTCCGACCAGTCCAATAAATTTGCATGTTTATTTCGTATTCACGAATTCCAAGGAGGCCGTTAACAAATTTGTCAGAGTCCCCGTTATACTTATCCCTATAAGTAGGAAAGATTCGTATTTAGCCCCCGGGCTCAAAACGAAATCCCTCATGATTGTTTAGCGAGCGCTTTCACAGCGTTGCTATGTAAGAAACACCTACCTAAAGATGGGACTAATGTGTCACTTAACATTGTAAAATTTAATTATCATAATAACCTGAAGAGTCTAGTTATTGTGATTCAGTGTGGGTGTTGATAATAATTTTAATAACTTAGAAACAGGCGATACAAATGTGACCGTTTACTTTCTGGAACTCATATTTCTTTCGATGCAATAGACTCACTTTAATTTATTTCATGACTGACAAGACAAATGAACAAGTGAGCTATCGCCGACGTTCGGTTCGGTTGTCATAACTCAACCGATTTAATTTCAAACGCCGACAACACGTGATCCGATAAAATATTTATTTACAGATGACTCAAGACGTGAACTAGTACAAACGGAGACATTGCTCCGAATTTCCCAGAAACTGGGTATCCAGAACAGTATCTTTGTTTTATTTAGGTAGATCCGGCGTAACGATCTCCAATGTAGTGCCAAGAGCGTGGGTGGTGAGAATTCGAGTTGCAATTCTCAATAGAATGTGGATGCAGTTATCACATAATTACAAGGAGAGAATTAGGTAAACTGATACTGAATTAGTGTGCTCGCAGAAGTGCGAATGTGATTTAAAATTGGAACGTGCATCTGGGTCTCTCACTCACTGACTCAACTCATTCGGCAATTATTTAAAAGCAGGTAAACTGATAGGGGATTTAGTGTGTGGAATTATTTAAAATTGGAACAGTTGCGTATGTTATCGAGAATTTCCTTAGTCCTCTCCTGGACAAGCTTATTCGGTCTGGCGCCGGCGAGACGTTGGCGTGTTCAAAAAAAATCTGGAGTATATGGGTTTTTAGTCGGACTAAAACGATCCTTGTACCTGAGAGAGCCCTAGAAGTTTTTGAAACTAAGAAATATTAAGCTTGATGTCCATTGGAGTAGGTAGGTATATTCAAGTTAGATCCAAAACTACACTAAAGATTCTCATACATCTATCTATATAAATAAAAATGAATGTTTGTCTGTATGTCCTTTATAGAATCGTAAACTATGCATTTGATCTTGTGATGATCTTTAGCAA
>DWPA01005367.1:0-11890 GCA_018251375.1 Calpodes ethlius
TACGCGGACACGCAGTAGGGGGTGTGTCGGTAGCTACAGAATGGTACACCGCGCATGTACAGTGGATATGACCGGACTTACAGTTTACGGTGACAGATGGCGCCACAAGCATACCTGAATCGCGGTATTGAAGTTTTTTAATAACATTTGTATATGCTCGAATTACGTAGTTTGTTTTTGTGACTTGGTTAAATTTAATATTAAACTTTGTCTTTGCAAAATAAGTACTAAAATAAAATGTACTGAATTATTTAATGACATGTTTAATACTTTTTAATTGGCAACTGAACTAATTAAAGAAGATGACGAAACAAATTTGTTATTACTATTGTGTTTGTTTAGCTTACTGTAATATAATAAAATCTTAACTTTATTATCGAACGAATATATTTAACTTGGATGAAAGCGTAGCGAGCGTGCGATAGCAATTGATACATACATACATGCAATTAATTTTTGTTGTCAGGTATGTGAACTATATAATTTTTCAAGACTCGACTGCTTGTGACGTCATCAAATATCCAACTTCCACTGTAAACACGCGCGTGTACAATTCGAAGTTTAAAATTTAAACGAGCAATATGTATAAAAATGGGCCTTATTAGATAATTTACTCGACTAACATGATTATTACAATGTTCCCAATGTGAATATGGTTCAAGGACACCAAATTGAATGTTATAAATATAATAAACGGTTTTATTCCAACTTTAATGTTATTAATATTTTTTTTTATAATTTACTACCCCTGCGTGGTTGTTATATATTCGAATGCATTGACAAGATATTTATCATTTTACATTTTACAATGAATCATTAAGTTCCAATTTTGTATGGTCAGTTTTTCCGTCTCGATTCGCAGGCTGTCTCTTTTGCTCTATATCAAGTTCTCAGTAACTTAAGCTATATTCACATCGGCAACGTTATATTGGTCGTGTTGTTAGGGAGCGTTCACACAACCAGCATTTGTGAGCGAACATGAGCAGTTGGAATAAAAAATTCGCGAGCAGATCTTGTTCTGTAGGAGGTGGTAATGTGTGTTACTGAAAACTAATTAAACGTGAGTCGCAATGTACTACGATGTGTAATCTTAAATCGCAAATCTAATAGTGTGGACGCACCTTTATAGTTAAATTAATGTTGTTTATATAGTAATACGGAAGTTTAGTTTTGGAAGTGCCACCGCTTTGAAAGTGTTCGGAGGGAGCTAACGCCATCTGTTGGATGCACGGAGATGTACATATTGTTTTAAATAGGAGAAATGTAATGAGGTGTCGTGTTGTTATTGTATTAATGCTTTACATTTGACGTATGTATATGAAACGTTACTTGGCATTAAGGATTAAAGATCGTACTTCGAGAGTCTTATAGAAAAAAAACGGAAATTTTATTTAGTCATGATTTTTAAATGTCGGGAAGTGGGAATACAGAAAGTTGTCGTACTATATAAGAAAAACTAATTCTTCATTCATCGAATACGGTCAATTTTGTAAATTTACATGACCTGAAACGAAATATGGAAGTCCAAGGAATTGAATCTGGACAGATAGACAAATTTTGTTTTCACTTGGTAAATCTATGTACACATACGTGTCTACATAGTCTAAAGTACATGTATCATGAATATTTTCTATATCAACTCTCCTACATCACCAGAAAATGTGATCTTGACGTTCAAAAATAGCATCATGAAATCTCACTCATTTACCAGGCGTTGAATATAAACTTACAAACAATCGAAAACATGTGATTTATAATATGAATACCTTGTTCGTTAAATATCGAACCCATTTGTAAGTTCAAGTGCTGCCATCTAGCATGATACTACAACAACACATAAGAAAAACGTTTTCCTCAAAGTTTTAACTATGTACATTTCACAGTAAATCTATCAAATCAATGCTCTAGTATCGCCTGACATTTTATATAAAAGTCGACATATCGCATGACATGCCGTATTGATGATCTGTTCCTACATTTAGTCAGAATGGTGTTGCCATATAAGCTTAGTAAAGTCCCTATTAATATTTATTGTAAATACATTTAATCGACACATGTAAATAGTTGTATACAAGGAATTAATCGAATAGTTTTATTTCAATAGAAATACGAAATTATTAATTAAAACGGGATGTTTATTTAATGACGTCATAGTGAGAGTATAATATGAATAAATGTTAAATGTCAGCGTTAGTTGCATCTGTTGGTTAGCTGGATATTGTTGTGGTAAAATTAACTAACTATGTATAATATGTTTTTGAAGAAGAATGAATATAAATGTAACATCTCATATTAATCTCCGCATTACAGCGTCTTATTTGAGTAATAAAACTGTAAAAATATTTTGAATTTAGAATGTCATGTTTTTAAAATTCATGTAAACCTAATCCTTTTTTTTGAGCCAGTGTCAACAAATTACAAACATACGTACAGATGACGTGTCCGAATAGTAAAAATATTGAATCTGATTATTAATATTGATAATATTGTGGGCGTATATTACAATATTTCATATCCAAAATATATATATAAAATATCATAAGCTTTCCGTCTTTGTTAAAAAAAAACTAACATCAGTTGTTTATACGAGAGAAGCCCCGACAAGCTTGAATTTTGACTAGTCTGTTATGTTGGTATTATACAATTACTGGCGGTCAAGTAAATAACGTCACAGAAGATAAATGTATTAGCAAAAATCTAAAAGTAACCGATTCTTCTTCGACCATTATTTCTCTTATTTTGATGAAGTAGAAGTTTGCTAACAGTTTTTAACTGTGACCCGGTTTATACAGGATACGAAACTTAATGTATTCCAAGGATAAAGGGTACGTGTTACTCTTTTGATTTAAAAACGTGCCGATACCTGTCAGAGGTATTGAACAAGAAACGGCTCAATTCTTTCAACGCGATGGCACAATAACACTGAATACATATTCAAGAGCTAAAATAAACCGTGTAATAATTGCATTTAAGCAACCACAGATATTATAATGCACTGTAATATAAATACATTGGATAGACTATAGGTTACCTGAGAGATATTTATCCTGATTGATTTTTCAGTTTCACTACAAAGCGATGCTAGCGCCAAAACGGTGCAATATGCATAAACACAAAATATTCTTATACCAATGTATTTATATTATTGAGTCAGTGTTATATGTTGATAAAAAAAGTGTTAAAATACAAAATAGGATACAAATTTAATACGTGAAGAACTCAACAATACATTTGATTAACGTGCTTAATAATCAACTAAAATAATTTCTCGCGTTACATGATACATACATAACATATTCATATTTTGCTTGTTGATCGATACAAATTTTAATACAATGTTGAAGAAATTAATTAAATTTAAGCACCTTACTTAGTCATTGGTGTATAATATTACGGCCATAATAACGGATTAGCTAATTAGTAATGTACTTTTACCGCGCCATTATTATTTTACAAAGGCAAAGGTATCGTTGTTGATACATCCGTTGTTGTGTTTATTCGAATATTTTATTTTAATCTTCAAGTCGCTGCTTACTGATAGCTGCTAATCATTATTTATTTAGCATTGTAAATAAATAAATAAATGTACTTTTTATAAGTGACCGATAAAAATTCGTCAGCTGACCGCATTGTGATGTAAAACTACTTAAAAACGATCGATACAAGCGTACAAATTTATGCAAATTATATTCGACTCATAAATTGACGAAATTGTTGAAATGTTTTAACGCTGATGATCCTATAATAGGATCATAGTTGTTAGAAATTATTTTAAAATCAAAACTAGACTATTACCTTATGGCGTTCCGACGCCATCTTGTTGTAAACGTCATTATGCGAATTTTTACAATAGTCGCATATGTTTGCGGGCGAGTCAGTGTTGCTATGGAATTAAAATTATGTGAGGTTAGTTAAGTCTGCTTCGTTACAGCATTGTTTTTGTTTAATTTTTATTATTTGTATGATTAATTTTATCGATTGTTGATCATTGCCGGTTCGGTACCCCGTTTTGGCGGGAAATCGCTTCCATTCGTTACTAATGTAGTTTGAAATGTTCATTTAGTCGCGGTGTTGTACGCGATGTCGAGGGCTCGAATTAATATTCGGACGCAGCTGCTTACGGGAGTATCGAATCATTTCATTTCGTTCATAATACACAAAAGAATCTTACTTAGCCAAAGATATTATTGCGAAATTGTTGAGATCATTGTATTATTAATAAAATAAAAAAATAATTTATTATTTTAATATAGTTATATTGTATTTTAATATAATAAAGCGTTTTGCGGGGGCACCTCCCTCCATAACTATTTATGTATAAATACGTAACAGATTTCTATTATAGAAATATATATTGAGATGAGTAAATTATTATTAAAACAACGCTTGTTTTATTTATTACCTTCATGTGAATAGTATACGAGAGTATAAGCTGATAAGCGAAACACACAGAAAGCATTTTGTAATCGTTTACTAAAACGCCAATTAATAAAAATGGGACTTTAAATTCTCTGGGATAACTGTATATTCCAGACTAGGTACCCTATTACACCTCAATATGATTATATAGGCCAATTAAGTTGTTTTATGTGGTGGAATTTGTTTTTGTGTAATTGCTCAACTCAAGGCCACAATTATTATTACAGGGAACCCCAACTTTGACAACCGTATTTCAAGAAAAGAATTGCGATAAGAATGAAAAAAAGCAAAATCTATCAGTCTTTTATTATTTTTATATTCGTCATACAAATATGTAAATAGCTTGAATGTGGCTTATATTGTTAGCCTCTACTTTATGGCTGACGTTTTTGTTCGCTATGTCTAAAGGGGACAAATAGTGGAAATTATTTTTATAAATATATTTTTTTCCTACAGTACTTCGTTTTGAATGAAAGCCACAGAGTAGTACCCAATTATGGGAGAACTAACATCATCTTCTAACTTTACAGTCAGAAATCAGAAAACAATGTTGTGATAAACATTTGCGCCAAAGATGTTAGCTGCAATTGGTTAGTAAATATGACAACAAAATGTACTTCGAAGGTCCGTACAAAATTTTCAGCTGGTTGGTCTAGCTGGTCTACAATTGGTCGCAAAGTTGTACACGGGTGCTCATACAAACACGAGGAACTTACATCGACTAACTTAGCTTGTGGACCAAGGGGGAGGGGGCAAATCAGTTTTTATTTTATGGTCAACAGTGGACATACTTTTAGGTAAACAAAATGCAGAACCCGGCAGCTGATCGCTACGCTCATTGAACCATACCGGTCATACTACCAGTGGAGGGACTGCTCTACGCGTCCAATTGGGCTGAACCAAAGTGGTCGCGCGTTTATTACGATGTATTACGAACACACATTTACAAATCACGTTATTGTATCCCTTCAAAAAATCAGCTAGCATCCTAAGATATAAGTTGTATTTACCTCATGTTACTAGATGGCGTGGTATCTAATTTTAAGCAAAATCAATACAGTTCAGCCTCACTCAACTCAATGCGTGGTTTGCCTAGCGCCGAAATTATGAATGAATCGGGATACTAGTTATCTATTCGCAGGAACTCCATTCACTCCGTTTGCGGCTATATTTGACGCATGTCTGCGAGTTGCGTTTGCGTGGGTTCACTGCAGTAGTGAACGTAGTTGCAATTTTAATATTGGAGGTTAATACGTAGGCACTTTACGTATTTCATTCAAATTTATTGCTCATTTATAAATGTTGACAAGTTCATGACTTATTGAAATAAATAGGGCATTACATTTTTCTGTCAGTTATTGCGTGACTCTACCGTTAAACTTCTGGAAACAGTAGTAAACGGAATTCAATAATTATAAGTTATAGTGTCTGTTTCTAAGTGAATCAATCTTCTCCAAGTCTAATAAATATCTACTACTCACTCGTCTTAACTACATAACTACCTACCTTCTCTTTCGTTTTCCCTAGACATCAATCAATCAACAAAGTTTTTGATTGAGTTAAGTCCCGTAACGTATCGGATGATTACAGTAAATCTTCAGTACCTGTCTTATCTTAGTTATATCTAAATAGAAATCTTATAACCTCTAAGTATACACGTTCATAAGTTTCATAACCGAGGTTAATGATATATCGACACCTTCAACAATTGCGAAAACACTACGTCGGAACAATGAGAGAAAGTTCCTCCCACGCTCTCCTGCGTATCAATGGCTTAGGGAGCGACATGAGATTATGGAGTACAAGTACTGCTTATACTTAAAACGCTAGGCATTCAAATAAATTATGAAGTGAGCACAATTATATTAAACACTAATATATTTCATGTCATTATAAGTGGTCATCGCTGACCATGAACATCAGTAAAAGGTAAGGTGTCACTGACGCGTTAACGACCAGGAGAAAGGCTAAAGATCCGCTTATTACTGGGTTTCGATGCCAGAAATAAGGCAAGGCATTTCGTAGTCTATTAAAGAAATAGCGGATACAACTACATCAGGATCCCTCGTTAGTTGTCTTACGTTAAAATTGATTAGTATACAGCAAATAATCACATGAGATTAGATTCAAATAAAATTAGAATTAAATAAAACATCGAATTTAAAAAAGTAGATAATCATTTAACAAAGAGAAAATCTGACAACATATACTTTTCGTTTGATGGTCTAGCTTGTGGCTAGACATTTTGTAACTCAGGAGGGTTGGTAGTGGTAACCACCTGCTCACACTAGTTGCTAGTTTCCATTTTGTTAATATATTTTATTTAATGTTAAACACGCAGAAATCATGCCGAATATAGGTATGTTTCATTACTACTGGTGATTGGTAATCAGAACTAAATTGGCTCTATCGTGCAGAACGTATTATCATTAATTATTAAGGGATAAAGCTATTTGAGTTTGTGTTAAGCCTGGGATACGAGTCGACAAAGACCGACAGTCAATATAAGTGTGACGCACACGGGGCTCGGATATACGCGATCCGGGGATTACGTATTAATCTAAGTAAATATTTTTTTAATCGTTCTTTGTTTCGACGTAGCTATGTTTGACCTGTAATTGAAATTCAAGGTCATTTCAAGTGTCTGAACGTATCAGGGATGAAACTCTGAAAAAGGATTACGTCTTTTTTTATTTTACTCAAATTACTGCGGTTTTTGGAGTAATTTTTTGATGTTACAAATTTTTGCTTTTCTTTTTTTTACTATTTACCAAATTCGAAAAGTACTTATTATGCTACGGTAATAAAATCTTGTAATACCAGGGTCACGTTTATGTTGCACTGACTAGCACGTACCTACTCTATGACTAGCACTGAAGGACACGCCGACGCGCCGTGAACGACAAGGCCGTGTTATCGGCCTTCAGTCCAAAATACAAAAGAAATAAAAAATCTGAACTAAAACATTTACATCCCTAATAAATACATCATTCAAAATTAAATTTTCTCTATCCACAGACTCTCGTCAAAAGGATAGCACCTTACCGATTTATGAATCATTTGCTTTCTTGATACTCAATGAACGATTCAACTATTCAAGTGAATGTAATACCAAACCTACGCTACACGACAATTAGCCGATTACGATATAAAAATACGGTGATGATATTCTTCAGCAGCATTGCATTTATTCAAAAACTAGCTTAACGATTTTCGTCCAAAAAGAAAAATCGATATTTTAGTCTGACGTATTCTGTACTGTAGCGCGTTTGAAATTGCCGCGTGTGACGTAAAACGCTGCTGTCTGACGTCACGCCACCCTTCCACATCGCGGCGTCCTGCTCTTGCGTTGTGTAAATACGACAGAGTGAGAGAAATGACATGCGTCGCGTAAATGTTGTGAATCGGGTTCTTTTTTCATGTACTAGTGACGTACAATTCGAGCCTTCGGTATTGATAAGGAATCGCTGATAAGGGCGAGTCGCGCGATAAGTTTTATGCTGCTGGTGTAATTTTTGTTACAAGATAGATGTTTTTGTTCATAATTTGAAAAAGAAATATGTAGGAAGGGAAGTTTAGATAGTTAAGGCGATCGCGTTTGTTAATGAAACGTCGTAGGCCGTAGTTGTACGTCCCAGGCGAATGACGTGAGTGCCAGTAGCGCCGCTGTCGCCCGCCGCGGGAACTATTAACAGTAGTCCGAAATCCTTCGTGGAGTGCGCGGGGCCAAGTGGATTAAATCGTGTTTCCACTAAAATGGCCAGCAATATTAAGCCGATACACAAAAGCAAACACTTTCCTATAGATCAGCTAGTATGTGTCGGCAACTACGAACTAGAAAAGACAATCGGCACGGGCAACTTCGCCATCGTAAAACTCGCTACACACGCTATTACCAAGAGTAAGGTGGGTACATAAGTAGTTCCGCCGCGTATTTCAGTGATTTCTGTGTTTTAAGTTGCGTGTGATCATATCTACGGAGAGCAGTAGATGCATCTCCGAGTGAGTCGTCTGAAGTCAAGAGTGTTTAAGTGCGTGTTTATTGTGCTCGGTTTTTTCCACTGCTATGGGATGCAGCGCTCAGATGATGCGGTGAGGTTAGCAATAGGCTGAACGAAGAACTCGTTCCCTCGATCTCGAAGTGGCAGACTGATGAGGGGGCGAGAACGTGTTTGTTGTAAAAAAATATTATTCCAACCCAACCAACTTTAGAGGTCACGGTTTGCATCGGCGCGCCGCTCTATGTGAGCACTTCTCGATTCGGCAGGGTAATGTCCGAACTTCAAATTTCCCTCAAAGAGTAAAATTGCATTCGTAAACACCACTGTAGTAACCATATATATTTATTTCGCGAGCCTTTATCTTACGAGGCATATTTGAGTCGATCTCTGAAAAAATGTTTTTGCGTCAATTATTTCCAATTGGCGAGTTCTTTCTGCAGTGTTCTCCGTCAATTATGGTGTCACTCTTGTTACTAACTTGTTAAATGAGTTGTAAAACGGTTCAGCTCTCGTCCTACTACACAATTAGCGAGAGTACATGCGTTGTATAGCTGCTCTGAGACGCAAAATGGTCACATGGATCCACGTACTGAACTTTCAATTAACTCTCTAAACATGACTTGTAAGTTTACTGTTAAAAAAACATCTAATTACGTTACCTGTGATTTTTAAGTGATTTAATTATCAGTGTCAATAATCAATTACCAAGTATTCATTATCCTTTTAGTTCCTTTAAGTGACTATTAAATATGTATGGGTTGAAACCCATTACTAATAAATGCAATTCCAAAAACCCTTGATACCCATCTACTGTCAGTCCCTGTAACAATAGCAACTAGAAGAGTATTCAATAATTTGTCTTATTAACTATGAATAAGAATTGTAAAACCTATATACAAAATTTGCATATAATTAACTCCAAATTAAAATTGAAAAAACAATGTCTAAAAGATGTAATCTAAATATCACTTGATAAAAGCAATGATAATTTGACATTGAAAGACAAAGACTTGATTGAGTGTGAATAACTTGTAAATTTTTAGGATTGTTTTAATAGGTTATAGTTCTTCACTATACTTACCATTTTTTTTATATTGAAGTCTAAATACATAAAAACATACTATATACACTCATAAGTATGTATATTGTCAATATGCAGATAGTTATAATATTTAAATATATGAGGAATATTTGTTACAACAAAAAAATATAAACACCCAGTATGGGTAGTGAAATTAATTAATAGATTTGTCATACAGATTAATGAAATAAGCTAAAAAACTGGAAGTCTAAGTACTTGAGGGGGGTATTAACAACAGTATGATACAGTTCAAATGTTGCACCATTAATAATAAAAAGAACAATAATTCTAAGTATTGCAGAAACAGTCAAAATTACATTAACCATTCACATAAAATAGAGTCAAAATTTTATATAAATAATTAATTTTCCACAGTTTGAATCTCTGTCAAAATTATGTTCTAAGTTGATTTGCAATCTTATAAGATTATTTGGGAGTGATCCTTCAATGGTTTACTTGTTTTTCCCTCTGAATAAAATTGTTTACTAATAAACTCATCGAGACAATATTCTATTAAGGTTAATGTAAAAAACCTATTACAAGAGTACTGCAACATATATGATAAAATAATATTATCTCAGTACAGGTATTAATTAGTCAGACATAGTTTCTATAACAATTGATTTCACTCTGAAATCCACTAATCTTTCTACTTCTGTAAACAATAATACTTGTTAATTCATTCAATTCACTAATATGAATGAAAATATATGTGATGTCATGATCATTATTTTGTGTAAAAAAATTATCAAATTCTTACATTTTGATAAGATTAGAGACTTGTTTAATTCCAATCAGTTCTCTAGTAGAAAATATGTATTCAATCAAAAGTTTTATTTGAAGATTCTTTGAGTGGATACAAAGGCATAGGTTTCCCTAAGCAAACTGCGGGAACTACTTATAATATATATTACTTTTGCTAGTAATAGTCACATTCTTATTTGCGAGTTGGGCAACAAATTCTAAGGCCCACTGCAACCATATTAGATATAGTGATAACCTGTTTGAGAGTTAGATTTGATTTGTCTATGCAAGTCCTACAGTTTTGATGAACTATAGGATATCCCTGGGTTTTAGATCTTTGATTGGACAATATTTTTTCTCCCAATGTATAACTTCTGCAGTGAATAGTCACATCAGACAAAACACTTTAGACTGTATATACAAAAACGGTTTAAAGTCATTTTGAGATAAACCTTAAGTGAATGAGACTTTAACATTAATATAGGACTTTTAGAAGTGTGTGTGAAAAATATATAATCCCAGTGAAGATATTTCCTATTGGATTTTACTGGCACACCATTCTTTCAGAATAGACATAGTTCTATTAAACATGATTTAAGTTGCGTATTTGCGTTTTGAGATTACCTAGATATGTTTGCATCGAAAGGCCACAAGGTCCATTTATATTTATTACTATAATTTTTTTTTTATTTAACTAGTCAGTACTCGAGTACTGACTAGTTACCTCGAGGTAATACCACCAATAGGGTTACTCCGTCAAAGCTGCGTTATGTTAAGCAAGGAAGATAAAATAGTTGTATCGGTAGAATATTTCCTCACCCACTCCTTTACTACCCTATATGTCTATGATGTGTTCTTAGTGTTAGACGAACAAATGAAGTATAAATTGGAGCTCTTGTTTAATTGTGTGTCTTTCGAACTTTTTGAAACCACAATATAATCTTAAAAAAATGTTCGAAAACAAACAACCATGTTTTTATAACAACCTTTAATAGATGTTATAAACTTGACATTGTTGTAAATTGAGCATTAAATAACTTAATTATAAATATTGTGGTAATTTGTGTTACAATTCAATGCATTTTTTCTTTCATAATTTTGTTCTTTGTGTCGATAAGTTTTTATTCAAAGCTCATAGAATACTGTGACTGATTATGATTGCTAATTGACAACCGTACAATTAAGTGGATTACTATGGTCACCACCTTGCCAGTCAAATGCAGATATCCAGATTTCTGGTTTAATTAATGTATAAATATGGCAATCACGACACAGATACTTAAAGCATGTGTTATCATTTCTTACAATGGGGTGCATTAATAGATTGGTTAGACATATGATGTAGTCTGCCTTTATTTATCTCGGAGGTCTCTTCAATGTGAGCACAACTTATTCTAATAGTAGTCCTGAGCACAGTTGTGAGACTATAATAGATGTTGACACTTCTAATTAGCATTATTTATGTTGTCGGTCCCGTAGCCTAGTTGGTAATGACCCTGCCTGCGAAGCGAGGGGTCCTGGGTTAGATTCTCAGCCGGGGCAGATATTTATGTGACAGTTAAATATTTATTCTCGGGTCATGAGTGTTAGTGATGTGTTATTTGTGTTGTCTACCTGCGACACAGGGAATCCTACTGCGGGGGTA
>DWPA01005368.1:0-11887 GCA_018251375.1 Calpodes ethlius
GTAAAAAGCGGTCTGCGTAATTAAACGTTCGAGCGCGGCAGTTTATGTGACGATTAGAGAGCAGAGCGCGCAGAAGGCTCGGCCGTTCAATTTTCCGCTTCACTTGACACAATTCGAGGCCTGACTCGGGGACAATCGCACTTGAAGCCCCGTCGACCTCCTTATCTCTCGCCGAGGTAATCTTTCCTTCCCTCGGCGGCAATAACTCCGAGTGGGCAGGATTACCTGTAAAGGGGTTTCGTAAGGCAACCGCCTAAATAACGGTTATCGATTCAAACATTGTGTGCACGCGTTAGATCCGCTCTTTTTATTGCGGTGGGTCCGATGCGGCGCCGTTGCCAACACTTACTAGTAATCCTATTTGAGAATATACGGTCACTGAATGTTACGTAAAATTGCAGCTTTTCTTTTATTTCAGGCTTTTATAATAATGGGATCTGACTGTGATTCAAATATTACTTGAACATTATATTAATTAATAACACTCGTTGTGTTCGTAATTTATGATTAAACCTTGACATTATCTGGTTTTACCCATTTCACGTACAGAATACTAATATCCTATGCAAAAATATTAATCTCATTATACACAGTAGAAATGAAATGCTCAAAAATACTTTCATAAGAATCCTTTCGTGTTACTACTAGAGTGTTTGTGCATTTTATTTTCAAAATCCTACTTCAAAAAAATCTTGAACAACTTCAGATAATCGTTTGACTATAAAATGTACAAAATTATTTAGTTATACAATAACCACCAATTTATTTGAATGCTTTTGCAATACAGAACCCTATATCACAGTCTGATTCAAACTTCACCAGTTTCTCTCTATATGTACTTCTACCAACTTACAAGTTATTTGATTTGCGGACTACGAAGTTTAATGCAAAAGTTTTAATCTAATTTCACGTCTTTAGGAATGAAGTCCGTTCTTAGCGGCCGGTGTTGTCAGTTCCGGTTGTACGTTGGCTCATTACTCAGTTTTTACTTTTATAATTATTTAAATAAGTTATTAGCTTCAACATCATTATTATAATTATATTTATTACTTAATTAATATTAAAAGTTATATCGTTATGTTTGTAATAGATTACTTTTTATCTCAGAGAAAGTTGGTTTAGAGTGCAAACAGTTTAAGGTAATAATATAAATAGAAATTTTACAATGGTTAAAATTTAATGATAACCATTATTGAAAATTTGAGGAAAATACGTGTAAATACATGTTTCGAAAATTTTTGTACATCCTTACCCAATCTCATCTTTTCTACGCACTTACAAATTACAAACAATAATAGTTGTAATTTTTGAAATGCTCATGCGAGATATAATTCCGTGCAAATCTCAATTTACTACACTAGTATACAAATACCTCAATCTAAATCAAACGTCAAAATTTAACCGGATGAATTATGAAAAACAGTTTTCATAATTGAATAAAATGTTGGTATACGTAATAATCGTAATAAATGAACTCCAAGTCCAATTTCCTAAAATTGGGAGTGTTTCTGTTATGAATAGAAGTTTCATTTTAAAGAGAACCAACGTTCGGGCCATATATCGTTTAAAAATTATATAGGTATTGGCATGGTTCTCGAACGATTCAATTTCCGCGGGCAGACAGCAACGAAATTTACGTGCGCAGATTTACACCCTAGTGAAATTATTATTTCCAAATGGTCGTTATGATTCATACAAATATTTCAAGATTTCCGTTTACTTTGAATAGACACACAAGAATGTTATTTGATCGAATTCGGAAGCGGAGGTACGACAAAACAAAAAATCTATCCAAATCTCATCAAGTCATTTTTGATTATGTTCTTTAACATTAGCTATTAATATAAAATAGTTGGCACTATACTAAGAATCACTGTGTAGCGCCCGGCATGGACACAAATGAGATACTCATGCTCAATGGAACCGGCCAGCATTCGAACACGGGTATTCTCGTTTGTAATCCTTCAATTATCTAGCTGATAACAAATGGACTACAGAGTTGTCGCCTAACTATTTGCATAATGTTTAACTACTAATAGAACCTTAAATTATACTTTTGTGTAGATATTTAAAATCACTTGTAAGCAATGTTACACGAATTAAATGTTAATTTTATAGTAATACGAAGACTATATTCTTCAATTTAAGTCGAACTAATATAGAACAATAGCTATCCTACGTTAGATTATGTCTTATATCAAGGACGAGAGAATTTGATATGATATTATTCACAATTTTGGTGGAACGATTAATGTAGTCGCGTCGGGCAGCTCTGTTCAGCGGCAGCGCCACCTGGCGGATTTACGAGCTCTAACTTCATTGTTATTCGCACCCAATAAGTATGATCCATGATTCTCCTTCCCACTATCCTTCTTGCTTTGTTCTCAAAACTTATGACGAGTTCTTGCCGTGCTATATAAATCATGTCACAATATGCCGACGATAGCGGTAGGTATTTTTGGTGATTCGTAAACTAAATCTCGATTATCTCTTGATAGGGTTGTGAACGTGTATGTATATAAATGGTAACTTTTTTATGCATTAATGTCCAAGACAGTTACGAGGCGTACTACTTCTGGCGTGTGAGTAATCGTGGTAGTAGATTGTCGCGGTCGAGTGTTCGGCATGGTCCACGTGGCACAAGATTGCGGAGGCGCTGTTTGCTCTTTAGCGGAGCCCGCAACGGGCTTACGGTTCAGCGAGCCGTGCAGCGCCGCGCCCTCTCGGGTCACGTCTCCGGCCAAATTGAAATATCCCCGCCACCGCCTTCCACTGCTTGCACAGAACGTCCCCACTTCATATGGAAGGAAATTAAGTTAAGAATTCTACTCGGAATAGCTAGAATGTGAATAGAAACATTTTATAAGGTCCGTTATAAAATTTAGACTACTATAATAACTGGCATCTTTTAGTTTTAAGGTTATCGAGTAAATGTAGAGAGACAATATGAATATAACACACACCATAATAATAGTACACGTCAAATATATCGTAAACATAATATTTTACTCATTTTACATTGCAATATATATTACGCTACTATATATATATTTTTTACTTTTCAAATAAACTACTTGTCAAGTTTGAGCTACAGGTAAATTATATCAATATTTTTACTCACATTTCGTATACATTAATAATATTGTTATATAATATTATAAAAGTTTACTTGAAGGTGCATCTACATCGCATTAATATATGAACTTTTGTTGGCGAAAATTCACATCGTTTGTAAAAAATCCATTGTAAAGGCAGCATTCGTTTGAGTGTAAAAATCGAAAATTTACGATTCTTTAGTGAATAGACCGGAGAAGGCGGCGTACATGTTGTTTTGGAATTATTGTTAGCGACAGAGGAGACTTGAATCGTGTAGTTATGAAGTGCAGATTTTCTTTCCTTTTCTTCTTTAAAATGAGAGGACAAAGACCGTGCGCTTCTAAGCTTTTTCCTTAAAATATTTAAATAGGTCTTCTACGTGACCTTTATAGAAATATCTTTCCATTATCTATTGAAGAAATTTATCGTCTGTATAATACAAGAGTTGTTGACTTAACTTTCATTGTAACGCGTATTGTATTGTGTTCCGTCGCAGGTAAAAACGCAACAAAAATGGTTATTCTTCAGTCGTGGGTATTTGTGAAGTCTCATAGACAAGATAATGTACATACAGAAATATGTCTACGTCGGCCATAGAAAAACTCAATGCCGGAGTCTGCGCGTATAGACAGCTTGGCGACAAACACTCGATACTATACGTGCGAATAAATAATAACAAACGGTCGTACTCCTTCTTAAGGTATTTAAAATACTTCCCAACCCATGTAGGAAGTATGATAACATGGCGTACTACGTGAGTTAAGGAATAACTTAATTGACGAGTAACGCTAAATTTGAAATGATTCCAAATATTAACAAATGTCCTTTATAAATGTTACAAAATTAGGATAAATACAACTCCTAATACTTTCACGGCTAAAACGTTGACATGACAAGCAAAATAGAAGTAATTTACTTCTTACATGTTAGAAGACAATAAGTGTATAATATAAAATTAATATTCAAAGTTTTTGTTAACGATATAAAAAATAATGAATACATTTAAACACTACAAATATTGGCAAAGTTCGCGCGAACACTTAATTCCTGCTTAGAAAAAAATCCGTTTCGTTTGGTAGATCAGGGCCCGCGACCACCCATCGCGCTAGTATTTTCCTCTCATTTTCTTTCTTTCTGCGAGTAACGAACTGTGTAATTGGAAACAGGGGCTTGGTCCAGTGTCTGCTGACTACAAGCAACGCGCATGCTATATCTCAATTGTTTAATTTTAAAATTCTTTAACAAAACTATATTTTGCGAAACTAAATGAATCATGTAAACAACATAAAAAAAAAAGATAAAACCGATAAACCAAGATTCAACGTCAGTCAAGAGTCACGAAGAGTGATATTTTAAATAAATGCAACGTAATAAGTAACGGATATTCTGATTACACGAGAAACTTTGTATTTACTGGGAATCCAATCGATACATGTATAACTTTGTTGTACGCAATTTATAAAGTAGCATAACGTATTAGATCCAAATCCTTTGTTATATTTTAGTACGAAAATAGATAAATGCGCTTTCGTAAAAGTACAATAAATCCGTTAGTAATATAAACGCGCTGTCGACATCGGCGGGCGGGCTCGGAGCGGGCGGAGCGCGGCAATTTTTCTCTTCGCTGACAACATGATGTAACGCCAATATCGCACGCTGAGCGATTAAGCCGCGTACGCCGATATTTCAGACTTGTCCCTACTAACTGTCAAAGTGTCGGCGAAACTCTGCATGCTCCCGCTACACTTATATTCGCTTCGTAACGTCGTAAGTAGATTATGATTTTGCGAAGCGAAGCTTTTCGATGCGACATCCTGTCACGCGGCGTGTAAAATATAAATTACTGACACTACAGGACTCATCCGGTGCTTACAAAGCACCGTACTGTAATCGCGCGACGGACGATAAAAAGGGAATAAAAAGCTAATCCTCGCGCCGTCAGACGTGGTATCGTTTCAGAAAGATAGTTGGTAAGTCGGGTCACGCAGGCGGGCAATCACTCGATAATCAGCGTGGAGCGAGTGGAGTGCACGTGCCGCTGACGCCGGCTTCCGGCTGCATTGCCGGCGCCGCCGTGCCGCCGCGCCGTGCCGTGCGCTGCCAATTTACAGCACTGTGCTTACTTGGCCTATCGGCCAACTATCATGTGTCTATCGTTATCTTACTAAACAAACAATTGAAATCACGACATATTTGTTACAATAAGTTGATATGTACTTAATTATGCGTTGAATATGTGATACCGATTTTATCTATTTCGCAATAAAGATTTCTAAAGTAAACCAATTAATTAATTAATAATGCCCATAAATAGTTTAAAATATTAACTTTGTCATAAAAACAGTAAAGCACAGTGCATTATAAACAGATTCCCGGTTTCCCAGCAGATTTTTATAAGAAGTACAAGATTTTACTAGTAGCTTATATAAATGACTCTTTACTTTTTCTAGTCGCGTATTCATAAATAACTAAGGGTTTGGACACAGTAGCGGAGTCGATGATAAATGGTACAGAGCTGGCGCCTCGGCGTCGGCCGCTAGCCGCGAAAAATACAACTGTCATCTTGACTGATAGCAAAATAATGTCTGAGTCATGCTCCATTCTGCATGCCAAGAGCCATTGTGATCATCTTTGTGCCCTGACGCTTATTACGTAGCTTACATAAAGAGGCAGCCGGTGGCCGACGGTGCGTGGAGTATCTCTATTGAATTACGAGCTAACATTATGTTATTACAGAGGATTTACAGCCTGCTGATTCCGCTGCTCATGCGCAGATTAAAAGATAATACTAAATTACAATGTTAATATCACAAAACGAATTGTTATATATTTAAATTCTAACATTTCAATAAAACTAACTTTGTAAATATAAATGAAAAGCTAGGACTAGAATAGATAAAAAATTGGAAGTCATCACTATGGAATAAAATAAAAGTCAAAAATAGGCAAGTGGAACACCGGCAACCTGCCAACTAGATCGATGGCATAATAAATATTGCTGGCAATACCTGGAACTGGGAACTCTATCTAACGTTAATATCGTAACATTGTATGGCTACTAAATGACTTCAGATTTGGCGAAGAACCACTATGTTGTAAATAAAACGATAATTCGATACGTACTCCGTGAATTGGTTCAAATATTTTAGTACCACTGAGTCTTAGTAAAGTTTGATGTGCAATTTATATTTTAACGACATAAACCTTTCCACCACACCGTAAACTGTAGCGAAAAAGTAAAAAAGTTGAAATTTACTTCGCTCACCGCATTAAAGCTTGCAAGTATGTTAGGTAGGTACTAGAACGTGCCTTTAACTTTTCTACTTGAAAATGTCCATTCGTATGTGTCAGATGGACGGAGCTCGAATGGACGTGTTTGAAATTATTTTGCTAAAAGCTCTTGATACTTGTTTACTCCTGATGCTCTGTTTTCTCTATTCAGTTTCGTTTTATTAATTGCCAAGACATTTTATCATAAGCCGGCATGTGCCAAATATAATTGCGTCTGATTGACCGCTACACGCATCATATTATAGAAGAAATCTGTTGTTTTGACGAGAATAGCACGGTTGCGAGTTATAAAATATAAGACAATTGATTATTGCTATTGCGGTCACGTCTCTCAGTTACTGTTTTCACGTCTGACGTAATAACGTTACAGACTAAGTTATGGTACAAACGTGGCACGTTAGTCGATAAGAATCCTTGGCACCCTTGTACAGTTGATTTACTATAAATTACTCACTATCTTATTTTATTTTATAAATTATTCAAACCTTGGATGCAACAAGTCACTTTTGTGAACAGGTGTATTATAAATATGAGTCAAATAATAACTAAAATACTTTTATTTGAGTATTAAAAACTTGGTGACAAATTGTCACATACTCATTCAGTAAGAACCATTCACAAAAGAAAAACACAATACGTTAACATTTCACAAACCAACACAAAATAGTAGTGACACAAACATGTAGACAACGTCTGTTATTTATGTAATGTTTGTACCAATCAAGACAAATGGAGACGGGACAGAAAGGCTCGGATGTGTCTGGAAGGCGGCGATGAGTGAATTGCAATATTGTGCTGACACATCGCTCGGCATCTACGAAGCTGATACGAGTATGTTTCTGCAGCGTACACTCGTTAAATATTATAGTAAAACTTGCAAACTCTCGATTATGTAATTTATAAGTTGAATCATGAATTAATATATCAAAGCACCATCATTTAGTGCTATTATATATCATTGCTTAAGTTAATAGCGTTTAATTGTGGTTTGACAGCTTATCGTAATCAATGTTACTAGTAAAATAATAATAATTTTATGACATAAAATTACTCGTATTATTAAGAAATACTCGTAACTTTCTTAGAACAGAGAGTCATGCCGTGCAAGAGACTTGTTATTAAAATAATTCGAGTTAGCTTTGTATATTTGGGTCGTTACAAGCACAAATCCCACTCGCATATCTATATTATATCCGTGTATAATAGCGTGCAAATAGCGTGCATCTAACGAAATTTTACGGTTACGTAATTCCAGCGCACCGCGTTAATTCCTACGCGTCTGCCCGCTCAATCGATTGCCACAGCATAGTGTTACGTCCATTTTAACACCTATTTTGCTTGGATACAGTCGAATGAAATGCACATATGTTCTAGGTAACATGGAAACTGCATCGGACATCTAACCCAATCAAGCTTTAATATATTGTCACTTTTAGATTCATACAATTCAATGTCTACTTTTGTATTGTAGCTTGTATTGCAGTTTGAAATTCAATCGTAATTCATAATATTAAAGGATTATTTCACGTTAACAGTCTTTTATATATTATTTTCTTTTCACTTTAACTTCAACAATAGACAAAAAACTTTATGTGTGTATATATTACGCGTGTGTGTGTGTTATTTCTGGGTTTAACTAGTGACGTTGTTTACTAAATATACCAGCATAAAGTTTAGGGTAAGGGACAATAACCATGTTTGGATGGAATATTTACCTATCAAGTTCCCAATCGAGACACGATTAGTCGTTTGACGGTAGATTCAGACTAATAAATAATGCTACTAATAATATTATTAATGAAATAATAGATAATATTGATAATAATCTATACGCGAATCCTTATCAATAATCAGGAACGGCTTTCTACCCCATAGTTTAACTAACGTAACTAATTCACAATCAATTAATTAATCAATTAACACCAGGCACAAATTCACAATCAATTAATTCGAGTTCATTATTGGAGGTACTGTAAAAAAGTGTACATACAAATACCTCTTTACAGGTGTACAAATCAATACTTGTTAATGACACGACGAATTGAACTATATATGTTACGTAACATTGTTGTGGTATATCTACTTATGATCGTTATTATAAAATATTTCATTTATTTATAATCCTATCGATATATATAGAATATTCACTTATTAAAAACATTCAACATAACAAAAGTGTCTTAGAAAATAATTTCGTTGTCAAATTTAATTATAAAAATGTATTATTTACTAAATAAATAAATGTAATAATCAGACATTTAACAATACAACGAATTGATGATAAACTGATTACCCATTACACATTTTACTGTAACCAAAACGAAGAAAACCAAAATCGTGGCAGATAAAGCGCCATCATAATTATTATAGAACACATTTTCAAATATGTAAAAAAAGGTTTCTTGCATTAATTCAAATACAATGTAAATTATATAAGGTACTTTTATACAGCAAAGTTTAATAAGAGCTTCATCACGAGCCAAGTGGTCAGCGGCAGCACCTGTGATGGATTGCGGTGTCCGTTTCACTCGAGCTACGAATATTTCATTAAGTGAGCTTTGCGGCGCCGCTCCGCGCCGTGCATCATAGCCTCCGTCCGGGGAAGCACGTCGACGTTCTGATCCACACGGCTTACTAAAGAAATTGATACGCTGTGTGCCAAAAATATAATCGCGGCATAACTGTATCATTATACATCAGGCTTTATTAATAGTTTCCAAGCCAAAAATTTTAAATTGGTCATGTGAGCCACATACTGAGTGAAAGAGAAACGAACGAAGGTGCGCTTTATTATTTAATCACCAGCCCGAGTTTGAATATGAAAGTTTCTCGCTCTCACATTACACTCGGAAATCCTTTGGCGTCTCGGAAAGAAAATTCATCCACTTCAATATTCCTAGAGGCCATAAAGAAATAACTAACGTCTCCTGGAGGAGGTGTTTGAGACGAAGTTTGAGTTTGGTATGTACGTAAGGCTGTAGGGGGTGGTGTTGGGGAGATGCACGTACAGAACTCCAGCAGGCAAATCCGAGCACGACACTCGCCGGGAGTTTATTACCCTACTCATATTTACACAATTCAAGTGGGTGTTAGCGGTCTAGGCGCGGCTGCCGACGACGCCATATTCCCAACGGTCCACGTACCTTAGACGGAATTCGTTGCGCGAAGAAATAGATCATCGGGTTACATTTTATTCCGTATGCGATGTCGGGTCATAGATCAAAGAACTTATGGAACAAATATTTGTTCCTCTTTACTGTACCAAAACGTGAAAGAGAAGTTGCTTTTATTGTTTTAAAATATAAGAATGTAGAACGTATGTAAAACAAGCACAAAATAAACATTAAACATGCATTTCAATGCAAAGATTTAACATGATTAAACAAATTTAACGAAGCGAGTTAATAATCAAGGGTCTCTTTTAAAGTCTAACGAGTATATATATTTTCTAAATTCATTATTCTATTCATTTGACCGTAAAATAAATTAAGACAACAAGCGCTTTTAAGAACGGCAGGCCAACTCTTGTGATTAAGTGTCTCATTTAAATGCAGTCTCCCGAAGCGGACGTCTCAAACGCAAAGGGAGCGCGGCGCTCGCGGAAAACGGAAGACGGGTCTCCTCGCAAAAGGAAGGAGAAGGTATTTAAATTAGCGTAGTCACTGAAAAAGTGCACTAACAACATTAGCAAATGGAACAATGGCAAAATACACAAAGGAGCGGAACGCCCCGACAAAACCGTCTACGCGCTCACAATTTGCGCGGCGAGCTATGTACGTGCACGACTTGTACAACGTACGAGTAGCATGCCCGCATCCGCGCAGAATAGAACCAACTTACACTAATGAACCGTCGAGAATCCTCAAGAAAACCCACGACGGATATCAAAGAAACGTTAGTATCACTAATGGCAATTGAATGGCGATTCTGAACAATGCAGCATAATACTCATGAAATAGTTTATTTTCGTCTGTCTTGATTTTATAATACACAACATCTATATAATTTTTTTGTTATTATAGCCCGATTGATTCAAATACAGACTATTGAATAACGATAAAGAAGTATGATTGGAAACAACTATTATAATACTTAACAAACTTAAAGTAAGACTCAATATAAATTCATAATTCATAATGTGAAATTAATTTTCGTAGTTTCTTCGCTACGAGTTTTGCAGACAAAAATATAGCTACTAGTAATTATATATGTATATCTTTGTATTCACTATATATAATACTACGATAATAACCACATTCCTTTTATATTATCATTTCAATCATAACGCTAGTTTAAGCAAGTAACGTTAGAAATGTGCAAAATATTAAATTCACGAACAAATTTAAAACGGATACTGTAGGTAAGGTTCCGTTCATAAATCGCCTTGTACCTCGACAATCTGTATTTTATAGGTGTTGATGATAACTTATGGCACCATTTAATCCAGTTAAGAGTCGAGTTATTTCGCTGGAGCCGCCTGCGAAGATTTAACTCAATAAATATATGTGGAAGATTACTTAAATATTATAGAGGTCGCTTTTTAGATGTATTAACATTCGGTGAAAATCCATCGTGTATAGATAACGATAGTAAACGAGCTTATAGTGCTACTATCCCCAGCCACCCGTAGATACCTATGACAAACTGCTTTATTTAAATAAAATCACTATATAATTTACTTTCTTTTACTATAATATGTTTTGACAAAAAAAGGAGAAGGTATTTATATTGGGACTTATTTATTTTTAAATCAGATTTTCACATGATCTCCACATTTACAAATTTACGTGTCAGGATAGGTTTGGAGTAAAAATTGCACGGCAAAAAGATAAAAAACATGTTTGTTCTTAGGACACATACAAACATTACGAAAAATCGTAGATTATACTTAATTCTGTTATATTACGCCAAGCTGTGATTGCGACCTCGTGCGCGTGGAATTTAACAAAAAATGTTATACTTATTTTTGTTTTATGGGCCGAAGTCACTTCTTATTACATCAGCTTCCTGCTAATAAAAGTCCCGTGAAAATCGGTAACAAACTGACAAAAAAAAAGTGTATAAACCGTATGTATATTCATATTACATTATTTCAATATTACAAACAGGCCCTCCAATTTTATTTATATGTATAGATAAAGATTAATATTGTGACACATTTTTAATTACCACCATGGTGATTTTCAAAGAGAAACTAAGAAAGTTTCAGTTTATTGTGTCTACAATGTATTGTTGCAGATTATCAGCTACACTGAAAGGGCAAAATATATTACGTTGTCATAAAACACCGAGGTCGTTGGCTGATGGATCTTCAGTACCCGTAATTAAATGAACAGGACAATAGAACAGACAACAAGTCATCTTTAATTAAAGGTTTAATTAAAATTTGTTTCCTATATTATAGTCAACAATCATGTCGACGGAGTCTTTCATATTTTTTACTCTTCAGACTAGTGAAGATATAAAAATGCTTATACACTTTAATTATTTCTTGTCCTTT
>DWPA01005369.1:0-11886 GCA_018251375.1 Calpodes ethlius
TCAAATTATTTCACGCGACATTATTTATTGTCTTTAAGATTCCTTATGACGTAAATCAAAATAAAAAGAAATATGTAATATAAAATAAGTTTTTGATTTGTGTTACGAGCTCAATAAGTTTCGCTACGTCTTCGTTTTTAATTAATTTCGTTATGGTAATATCATTATATTTGGTCGTATTTTTATCTGTCTATATAAATGCGAAGTACTGACTGACGTAATTATTAACGGGAAACCTGAAACTGAAATTTTGTACGTAGGTTATTGTTTTCATAGAGATAGAAAACGATTGTAATTTACTTTTTTGCGATTTTGATGATTTGAAATTGCAAAATTGAGTTAGTCTGTAATAATAATTTGGATTATAAGATTTTCTTTAAGATTTGTCGTAACTTTAAGATGGCTCTAGAAGATAGTATGTGTACAATTGTGACGTCACTATCATAACAACTATAAAACATAACATTAATATTACAAATAAACGCAGCAACATAATTCTGAAACCGTAGATAAAACCAAAAAGTTTCTCCTACAGAAATTCAAATCTACTAATATTTTCTGTAAATGCTAATATGAGAATAAATCACGGAGCGAAATATATCAAGAGATGAGATATGGCGAAATACACGCAGCTGCGTCGAACCCAACTGATCCCGCTTTCGGGACAAACAAACGCCGTAAAAACTTGCGAATCTTACGAACAATCCCAACTTGTAGGCAGATTGTAAGTAAGTAATCTCAAGTTTCAATGTTTTTGTGAATTCATGTGTTAATCTTCTTTATAAATGAAATGTTATATGAAAGAAAATAATAGTTACCTATTCGTGTACATCTATATGTAACTACTCTATGTATGTACTCCATGAAACTGATTGAGATATATAAAAAGTGTCCCACGCTATATAAGACTGCTATGATTTATTTCAAGTTTTCATTCTATATCTGTTATGAGCACGTGAAAACAAATTAAACAGATTTATAATAGTTACAAATTACGTACTCCCTATTCGATTATTAATATGATTATGTGCACTGCATATTTTTCTAAAAATAAAACAGTACAAAAACACAATATGTTAAATTATAAACATGTATTTTCGTAACACGAAAGCTTAACTAATTGCAGTCAAATAACCGAATGCGATTTGATGAAACTACTGAAAATTCGTGAAAATCCACGTTTCATATTATGTGCAAATATTGCGAATGCACAACAAAGCGCAATGCTAATAATACGAATCTTTTGTAATTTTTATTCCAGCATTTTCGTGTTCAAATCCTTTTCTGCACAAACAAGCCTCTGGTTTGTCGAGTATTGTTTAAAAGCGCAAACACCAAAATGATGTAGATATAGCGGAAAATATGACATGACGTCGAAACATGTTTACGACGAGTTAGAACTTTCGTCTTATGTTTGACAACCCTCTAAAAACAGACGAGACTCAGCAATACAATGTTCACGTTTCAACGGTATCTCTTTAGCACTATTAAGAAATTGTTGTGACGTCAACGTCTTTCGTTTAAAAATAGAACGCATTTCGGTTTCTGACGTCACCGGGTTATTGGTATGCAACGCAAGATATGCTACTGGATCAAAACTTTGATATTGCTGGCAGCATGTGGCGTGGAGCGGAATGTAAGATACATTGGTGTCTTGACGGTACTCGTTTATGTAAAGTCGCTGTAGTAATATTGGCTTTACGAACTTAATTGCAGCCGCGACATAACATCTACTTCTAGAGAAGGTATAATGAATGGCGCCATAAAGATGGTTGATGTTTGTTTTGCTCGTTTCAATAAACGACTAAGTATAGCTATTATGCATCTAATTGAAATCTGTTCAATTTCAGTAAATTTAATAAAGGTGTAAATAATAATTAATATTTGACAAAAACAAGCCAAACGATTTACTTGTATTCTTCAACTGTTAACAAATTACTCGGCACAATATAACATAAAATATCATGATAATTTATAAAGCTTTTAAAATTAATCTTCTGTAACCCTGGTATATTTGAAGTACACTTAACGTATATTTTAACATAACCGAGATTGCGTTTAGTTTGAAATCTACAAATAGTAAAATATTCACGGAATACATTTCAATAAGTTTTGAAGCCAAGACATTTACCAGGCTATCATAACGAGGGAACATGTTTACACGGTCGTCACCAAATCCTGGGGTACAAATTGTCGTCGCCCGCGGGTACGTAGCGTTATGAAACTTGGGTTTCAGACAGGTAAAGTAAACAATTTAAACATCGAATACACATATTTTTACACCACGAAAATTCGCCCTATTTTAATGTTACAAATCTATGAGTTACATTACAACTGTGAGTGATCTATTTCAGTGGATTGGAGATATTTGAGACAGATTTGTTATTTATTAAATACAGTGTTCGAATAATAATGATTATTAGATATTTTTTGTGTATATAGCATGCAAAGTTTTATATAGAAACTTGCATTTAGAAAAAAAAAAATTAAATGGCCGGCTATAAAAGTTGAGAAGATTGAAATATATATTGTACGAGAGGATACCTTTGTAATAATTTTGTGCAATAGATACTAAGATTAAAAATACAGTCTTTGTCAAGAAAAAATTAAATTACACAATATTTACGTCCCTTAATAGGTTATCTACTTATTTTGTAGTTATAGTTAAGTTATCTTGTCTGAATATGTTAGGTGCCACATGTATACCTTAAATAATAAATAAAGATGAGAATACAATCGCAACTTTTTACAGCGTTTTTCAAAAACACAAGTGATACGAACGTGTTCTAAGTAGAATGAATTCTAATCTACTAAAATTTACAGCAGACGTGCATTTTTGTTGTAAAATTATTCGCTCCAACGACAGTAAAGTATACTCCAGTCTTTATACAACAAAGTCAACGGAATTTGTGGCACCTAATATGTCGCTTTTGATTATAAAGTGTTTGTTTTCCACCTGAAACCGATTAACTGTAAAAAGTAAATATGGAGCGTCCTGCTGTACATGGTTTGCTGAACGTTGTCGACATTGACAAATATTCAATCTATGTTAAAAGTGTTTTAACAAAATGTTAACGATAAAAGCGTGTAGATACTGCGCGATAGTGACATTATTTACTCGTTATAAAATACTGTAAAATTTTGTCGTGATAAAATAACCTGGTTGTAGTCTTCTCATGGGTATTAAATATCTTCCGATTAAAGTTCGCGTTATAAAATACTAGCAGAGCGTAATTTATTGTGATATTAGCATACATTGTTAGTAGTCTTAGTCCCGTATTCAGGAACATTACTGTGAGATCTCACAGTGAAATAAAAATAGAAGATTGATTGTTTATTTTTCCATTTACTTCACGCATTGTACACATTACTTTACGACGACTAAGTCTATTTAGTATTGAGAAAAGAACTGCATCTCATAGAGTGAGTGGATTAAATTCAACAATTTCCACTTCACTTTTTGTCTAGTAAACCTTACAAGGAAGAGGTTGGAACAGCATGGCGGAATGAACTCCGACTTCTTTATTTTCAAGTCCCGTGTTAAAGGACCAATAGACTACAACCAAGCTCGACGCTAGGTTTCCACGCAAAGTTAATAGGTACGAAGTAATTAATTTTATTACCAAGATTATGTCTCTCCCTAAAGAGCTGTAATGATGATCTCGACTCAATTATTGCCAGCCATGCCGTAAAGCAATTACCGTAATAGTCCACTTAATACAAACGACTTCCCTAAATATAGCATACATAGATATCGCTTGATCCAATATTTATTGAAATAATTATTTCATCCTAATTGCAGGACCAGAGCAGCTCGTGTTTCAACTCTAATGAACTGAAGTCAAGCGTAACAGATACTTTCTGACCTATAATAATACTAAATTGTTAAAATAATTTCAACAGAACGAAGAGCAATATTTTCTTTACGAAAAAACACATACATTTCTCTGAACTCATTAATAATGAAATTTCATACTTCGGTTTTGTAATATTTACAAATTTCGTTGGGGTGTAACAATAATGATTTATAATTATACACATATTGATAAAATCCTTTAAAATAAAGGGATATTTGAAAATTTGAGTCATGTACAACCTATCAAGTTTTAATAATTGTCCTATTAAATTACATTACGCTTTATATTTAAAATAAAAAAAATACGTTGAATTTTTTGATTTACCTGGTAAAATTGTTGGTAACTTATAACGCCTAGATGGTAATAGTAACGATGGTTTCTTAATATCATGTTTGCCTAAAAAGAAGCATTAAAAATATGTACGTGTGTGTTAATATCATGCACTTACGATCGCGGACACGCACACAAGTGTAATGTGTTTCCTTTTGACACTAGAAAGTGGTTAAACTGTAATTATAAAGAAAATGAAGATTTTTCTTATACAATTTTCATCTTACAAAGGTAACCTTGAAACAATTACACATTACGTACGACTAGCGGTTCTAACTTTCATTATTCTAAGTTGTTATCCTTCAACAATAAAACCTTCAAGTATCGTTTAAACAACTCAATATGAAATATCACTTACATATCTCACGACATGCATTTCCCCACAAGTATAACTGATAATCGTCCCGCTACGTAATTTAGTATATAGAAGTGAAATACAGGAAAACCATTGATGGTAGCCTCTGTGATTTATATGGCAGTTAATCACAGAGTTTGTATTAATGAATGGATTTTTATCAGATCTATAAGTCTTTGAAAGGGGTCGAGACTCTTTGTTATGACCGTGGAGCACGCCCGTGATAATTGTTGGTGGCCGGTTTGCCGGAAGCAGATAAAATGTTCACGCACGGCTCGATAGGTGAGCGGAACTGTGTTCTAGAGTTTATGCGTAATCCATTTTAACTTGCCTCTATAGTGCCGTTTTCTATTCTATAAATACGATAGGAATAGGGTAAAGGTTAGTCCATATGTATTGGAATAATAACACATCGATGGATAATGTTCTTTGAAATATGACGTAATATGTATTTTATTCTATATGTGCTCTTCCATCTCCTTTATACTATTAATAATCTGCAAATGGATAAGTTTGTTAATGTCAAAAGTTAATACCACAATTCTTGTTCATACTTATATGAATGTGAGATTTAGACGCCCTCGTCAGCATTATAAGTTAGACATTTATGTATATATTCGTAACTAATTTATGGAAATAAATAAGTTGTTGAAGAAGCATTTAATTAAATACGGAGGGACGTAGTCATTGAGAATTAGGAAAGAATTCATTAGGAAGGAATGTATGGGGGGAATGTATTCATATACAGTATTGTTTTCTATCTTTGATCATACTGGATACTGAAATACTAACACCAACATATCGTAAGAAATACAATACGTTCAGTATTCCATAATGCTAAGCTGTCTCTCAAATACTCTTAACTATGGATTCAGTAATGTACGAGAGTTCAAAACACAGTTCATAATAGTCTTGCTATAATAATAGCAAGCAGAGTTATTTGAATATAACTACATTTAGAACAAAACTTGGGTAACAGTCGTTAAAAGAATCATTTCCCGTTTTGGTCGCAGCATTCTAAGAATAAAGAGAACGGATTCAGTTTAAGGTTTTCGACGTACCAGAAACAGTACTTACATAAATATATCCTTGCTTTAAAATATTATGTAAAGTGTAGTTCAAAAATTTCTGATCTTGCTCGCGAATGAAGTTGCAACCAGTTGAAACTAAACCAAGTTTAGCTGAAATATGATTATATCAAAACACCTTTCCTTTCCTCGCCGCCTTTATTCAACTTTTTCTTAACTCCTAATAGTGGTAACATTGTGAGAGTTCAAAAAAGCAATTTCGCGCTTCTACCAACCCACGGTATATGGTAATGCCGCGCGGTCCCGTCTATACCTTTGTTTAAAATTTGTGCAATACTTGTTTCGAAACTGCGCTTGTGGTTTTCACGTGCCTTACACAATGGCAGGGGAAGTTAGTTTCGGAATCTTTGTTTGGCTACCGGCTCAGCTTGAAATAACTCGTGTATTTTTGAAAGAACACGAATCCGATTCTTGGTTAAGTTGTTCTAAATATGTTTGTTTTGATCGCGCGTACAATGTCGTTGGAAGTTTTTGTGACGTGACAAGGCTATTGTGTTCGTTGGATGTGTATGGGATTTCGGTGTCGAAATTCGGGGTGAATTGTAAAGTGTGAAATAAAACTGATTTTGCTGTGAGGGAACAGTAATGTAACAGATATAGCCGCCGGCAGCGCTGAGCGGACGAAGCGACGGCGAGGTTCCGGCCCAGCTTATCACGGCCGATAACGCTCGCTACATACGTTACTAACATTGCAGTATAGCTCAACATTTTGCCCCAAATATGTAAGAACATTTCAATATACGGCGGATTTAGAGGATTGAAAAGGATACTCCGAACAAGATATTAAGCTTAACTGTTTTGCTCAATGCGACCTTATTATAAACAATGAGGTCTGTTTTATTAAAATTAAAATGGAGAATTCGTAGGATTTGGATAATTATAAAAAGCAGATATTTTCTACGACGTAAAAAGATTTGTGGAGTTAATAAAAATAATTGAAATTAAAACAGTTTTCTATCTTTATCTTTAAATAAAATCCTTGTTGCTTTTTCATTTCTTATTAAAGAGATCAGATACCTTTCAAATGCGATCGCATTCTACTGAGATAACTCCGTTGATTTCAGAAATTAGTTCCTAAGTACAACGTTATCGAAACTTGTACACGGCTCGATTGGCCCAATCTGTGTAATATTACACAAGTTCTTGATTAAATTTAATAAAACCAAGACGTTACCTAATTGCGCGAGAGAAGTTTCATTAACGAGTGTTCGATTCGCACAGAGTTTCGCCGGATCCGATCGATTTGTCGCTGTTCCCCGTGAAATTTCTTCGAACAAAAGATCCAACGAGAATTTTAATTCTATATCACGGTTTTGCGATTGAATCATTCGAAAATGCGGGGACGAAATTGAGAACGCGGAGAGAGTGGGGAGGCACTTGTCCTTAATGAGATCTATAAATGCTATTACGCGATCTAATCATTGAGTCAGATTTTCGTTATCATTCTTTGTTCATTATACAAATGATGTAGGGAATCAAAAAAAACTCAGGATAATAGAACAATTTCAAACAGAAAATGAATAATGAAACTTTTTAAACGATTTCATTACAATAATCACAGTAATAAAAAGTTTATCGTATAAACATCCGTAGTGGAGCTTGGAGATCATCTGAATTACCAAGAAAGATCCTGTGTAGTGGACTGTTAATGACGTATAGACATTTGTATATATACACACACACATATATATATATGTGTATTTATAGTTGGGTAGTTACTGGCAGGTTTCGGCAACATATTAATCAACATCATTCATCGTATACGTTAATTTTATAGCCAAGTAGCATTAAACTATAGATAAATTATGTTTGTGAGTAAATAAATAGGGTCACTGTATAGCAAACATCCCATAGATTACAGGTACAGAAGTAAAGCTGAAATATTACAAGATAACGCTTCAATCTGTTTGTTGTAGCCTTGATTGATTTAACAATTATCTCGTGGTTATATAAATAAGTCTTTGAAATTTAGATATTTTTCATAATATTGCGAGTAAGATTTTTCAAATATTATTAAAATGTACACTACTAATTTATTCTTAAAATAGTTGTTTTAGAACACACGAAAATGTAATTTAATTGTTAAAGAACTTTTAGGTAATCATTTATTCCATAAATCCCTCCAAGGGTCCCCGATTCTGGGGATTTTAGATATTTTTACTGAAACCTACATAAGTTAAATAAAGTGCTTAATGGGTATTTTTGGATATAAGATTTGATAATCCCTATCAGGCGACGGATTATGTTGGCGAAATAGTACATAAAAAGTATTAAAAAAAACTTAGTAAAGAGTATGTATGTATGATATTACAATACATTATTTGTTTCTCGTTTTTCACTTTTTATGGAAATCACAGAATAAAAATCTCGTGAACTACATATGTCAACGGTTTTCAAAATGGCGCACTTCCTGTTGCTATGTGTCACGTGCAATTCATGCGCCGCGACTGTGTCGGTTGTCAATACGTAAATGCGTTGACAGTGGTAATAAAATTATATTGTGGCTTATTGACGGCATGTTAAATAAAAAAAGTGGTAAAACAGATTTTAAAGATATAGTTTAATTCAAATACTTCTTTATATATATGGGTGTAATCTGCAGAACTATTCGATAGGTAAAGTTGATGAACTTTAAATATTACTACAACGTACGATACTTCAGTTCTTCATATTTTTCATATTGTATCATGAAGTTTAGTGTATTATACAATAGAATATAAATTTTTACATTTATTAGGTTAGAATTCTTGAATAACAAAACATTTATACAAGACAAGACAATAAAGCACGCTTTGGTGATTACATAAAGTTGTTATTAAACGTGCTGAAGCACACCTCGTTAACTCGACTCGGAATCTTAACACGAATAGGTTCAGCGGTTACTGCTTATTAAACTTCGTTTCACCTTCAACTTATACCACCGCTTACGAGTACTTATTAACACTTGTAAGTCTTGTAACTATTCAGACTTTGTTTTGCATAATTTTGCACCATTTCAAAAGCTTTACTCCTTTGCTTTCGAATAAGCGAGTGTGAATAGCGCGAATTTATAATTCATTTGTGACTATGGTTTTGTAAACGAATAAACAATAAAAATCAACAGTACCATGATGAAACGAAATTTCATATTTTGTTGCATACAAAGATTTTTCTCAGAACAAAGTGATGAAATGATTTTTAATTGATATTGTCGGAGTGGACCAACAATAAAATTCAATATACACATCATTTTGTTTAAACAGGATGTGTATTCGGAGAATCAAAAAGTTTATTTATATTGGAACGTTTAAAAATATTTCACGAGATTGCACAACAAGTGGAAAGATGCGCAAATAGAAACAATATGAATAACGAGTACATTAATTTATCAGTTAACGGTCGGAACGCGGATAATGGAGAGACCGCGCCGTGAAAAAACCTCCGCGTCTGACGGTAAAAGCAAAGCGGAAATAAAACCAGTATTAATTTAATCGAAACTCCTCTTCATTAGTTGCAGTCGTGCGGTTGAGTTGGCAAACAAATAAAAATGTTTGATCTCGCCAGTTATGCAATTGGAACGATATTCGAATCACTACAATGGGACGGGTGGTCCGACGGCTATCGTTTTGTTGCGAGTTACTAATACTCCCCATTTATATTTATAGGGAAACGTCAGAAGCATTCATCGTCCGCATATTTGAACTCCCCGCTTTAAAATATTGATAACGTCAATAGATGCTCGGATTGCTTTTTATCCGATCCTGCACTAGCTCTGAATCAGAGTTGAATTAGATGTATTTTTCTGCCAACAACAGAGAATCGAGACAATCGAGTAACGAGACAAAGAGAAATTTGTAAAGCACTAGAAAAGGAAAAAACTCGAAAGAGAGTGCAGGTGTCGAACTTTTTTCCCTATTTGCACTTCATTGAAATAGGTACGGAGCAAAACCCTCTGCCTTTAATGTTCCCAGTTAAACGTATTAGTCTGTAAGCGGAAAATTGCGTGAATTTTAATTCATTTACGTTTTGTTCTTTCGTCAGTTCCTGTCGTTATCGCCCAATCTCGTAATGAAACGTGATGTAATTGATAAGAACTTTTACAAATTACACAAAATATTACATTTTTTTGAACTAAAGCGTGATACTACAGTTTTATTTCTTAAATAAAATTTGTTCCTGTGTAATTAAAAATACCTCTAAATATAGCTGTTTTGTTTTATTGCAATGTCGGTTTATTAGTTATTTCCTTTCACGTTGTGTTGGCGATAAAGTGTGTGTTTCTTATATATTTTAAAGTACACACTATAGTTATAGCCAATATATATAGTAATCATAAAATTAAGTTAACTGTAGAGGAAAATGCGATAAAGATATTACATTTAAAGGAAAAAGGTTGCATAATGGGTATTTATGAAGAGGAAATATTTGAAGAACTTATTCCTTCTACAAATAATGTAACGGACGTAAACGAACCATAAAGAAACTGTAGCTAGCTCACATCAAATGCGAAATCAAATGCAAAGGCAGATAAAATATTTGCTGTGGAAGCAATTCGCAAAACTAATAAGCCGTTGGAGATACGGGCAGAGACACGTAGGTAGGTGGGGTGCTCGAGTCGAGAGGCTTGCCGCGTTCGTTAGCTACCACGTGATGGAGAAGTTCCACTCTTCGCCTCTTTTCATTAGGAAGTAATTCCGAGTGCCGGGCACTCTTCCGCTTCATTCCTCCACGTTTGTGCCGAGGAGAGTGCTCGTGGCCTCACTGAATCAGGTAAGGCTTTTGTGACAAGATTAAAGAGAACACAGTTTCTCGGCGTCCGGACGTATTCTCCGTGTTCTAAATTTGGAATTAGAGCCTAAGTTGTCGCGCGAAAAAGTCCACGGTATTTCGTTAAACGCTCAAAAGTAATAAAAGTTGTTAATTTTTACCGTATTCTTATGTTTTTATTTAATTGTTATTTTAAAATCATCAGTGTTATGATGATGAATAACTAAATAATTAGATAATATATTCTTCAAAAAAAAACGTAATTACTAGATTTTTTTTCTGTTCACGAAATGTACGGAGTATTAGTACTTATTACTAAGCTACAAAATTATATATTTATTTCTAGAAAAATGAAAGCATCCAAACGAAGGAAAGGAGAGTTTTAGTGTTAGTCCTTCGAGGTTCCTTTTTATAAGCTCTCACGTTAAGTAAAGGAATTGTAACGTCTTACGTCCTAGTAGTCACCAATGAGTCTTGAGATTTTATGGACATTTTTATCTTCACCATTTTTTAAGCCGAAATCGTATTCAGACCCTCACCTATGTCCCGAGAGGCCGTTTATCTTTCAAATTAAACGTATGGCCAGCCTGAATTTCATAATAGTAGCTATTTTTTGTGCAAACTATTTCTATTCTTATAGTAGTATTACCTTGAGACAGTGATAGTACATCTACCTTCTGCCCAATATAATATTGAATTGCTATATAGAGCTAGATCTAGATATCTTCAATATCTAGAATGTCACGTACTATTTCGAAATATCCTCCAAGATGACGTCACCGAGATATATAGAAAATTTCTAGATGTGACTGCTGTAGGTACTGGCTTGATGCGCTCGCCGAATATTGCAAAATGTCAGTTTCTAGAAATTGTCCGTTTGTCTATTGAAATGCTGTTCAAGAAAAAATATAAATATTTTTACTCCTACCCTCAAAAAAAATTTGATATTGACATGTTACAAGCATTGTTAAGAAACTTGACACTATAATTTTACTTATGATAATGGTTGTTGTAAATATACTTGCCTAACACTCACGTGTCTTACAGACTTTTGAAGATTAATTCCTCATAAAGTAGAAAAAAGCTGAAGTATCTTAGTATCCTTCCCCTCAATCTCAGGAGAAACATCAAAAGCAAACCTGAATGTACACACCACTGAATTTCTGCAAAGGTTTTAGTAAGATAGTTCTTTATATTCCTTATATGGTTGTTAAGATTTATTTAACTTTGTCTATTCAATATTTTTTATCTTTATTTACTTGTTTTATTTATCTTTAAATCTGATAAGGATGAAAACACTAGATTTATATTGTGTTTAAAATATATAATAGAATATAATGATTATTGATTATTCGTTTATTAATAGTGTAATTGGAATCTAAAATATATTCTCCTGATATATTCGATTATGATTATAGTCGAATTTCCTCTACAAGTCGAACACTAGTAATAATAATTACTAGTATTATACTGACAGTAAGAAATTTTCGTCTAGTAGTGGAAATTCGAC
>DWPA01005370.1:0-11886 GCA_018251375.1 Calpodes ethlius
CAAAATAGTAGTGTCTGATAATTCAGAATCATTTATACAGATTAATTAAATTCTCAAACAATAACCGGATATAACCAGAATAAAGCAGTTACGTTTGCTTTACACATAGCAAGTTCATAAAGCTTTAATTTTGTTTATGGTTAAAACAGGAAAATAATTTGGTTACCTCATGCCCTCAAAAACATTAACCCAACTTAATGTTATTAGTTTTGAAGACTTCATAATACAATTCAAATTATCTAAATCTGTGCTATGAATACTTTAAAATGTATTTAAATTAATACTTATCACTCTATGTATAAAATATATTCTTTTAATTTACCTTACTGTCGGTATTAACATAATAACTAGGCATTTGATTAAATTTGTATTTGGCACCTTTCTGAAAGAGATTTAATGTGATGCAAATCATTTTATTAATGTGTTAATAGCCATTAATAGTGATCAAATAAAGTTGTGAACTCATTCAACATTCATACCCATTTTAACTTGATATGTATTTATAAAATGAGAAATGTAAATTAAAGTGTAAAAAGTTAGAAGAAAATTATTACTGATCTGCTATTTCTTACATAACTATGTCATGATACTTGGGTTTATTAACATAATTTAATACTTATTAATTTCCTTATGAATTGAATGAATAGTTAAAATAGTTATTTGCACAATCATGTTATGTTGTCATAATTACTGTTTCAAATATTTCCTTCTAAATCCATAGTCCGAGGATATTTCTATGTAAGTAGTTTTTAACCAATCAATAATCCAATCATTTCTACCCATGTACCTACTAAATCTCACTTTTTTACTGAGTATATTTATCACAGAAAATAGTATCCTATTATTTAATTCAGGTCTTGAAGTATTTGTGTGTCAAATCATGTTTACATTTGTATAAATATTCTAGTGTCAAAAGCTCGTTCTAAATCGTAAATTTTATTCCCATTATCGATAGTAAATGTCCATAAATAAGTCTTTACTTTGTATATGCTTCAACAGATATGGCTTGAGTTGATAGTTACCACACATGTTTATGCAAAGCATGTATTTATATGACATAAGCTTAACTTAATTTATATGGAAAAAATAAAAAAAAATCTTAATATTGTTACTGGCATGCAAGAGTAATATCTTTTGTCTCTTACCTCATATGATATTTCTCATCAAAGAAATATAGTTTTTCAAACCTCAATACTCATTACCTCCTGACCAGAGTTCAATGCAAGAAGCTAAATCTTATCTAACTGTGACCATGCATATATGCTACTTAATACACTAATGATCCCAGTGTGGGAATATGTGGGTTTATTTACATGTAGTGGGATTGGATTCATTATGGAAAAAGTAAATATTTCAACTTATGGCTATACTATATATACAAATATTAAGTAATGTACTACTATATGTAATAATTTCTAAAAGATCAGAGCCCGTGATTGCCAGGCTTCCGTCATAATATAAAAGTTGAAATTAATACCATGTAATGTCCTCGATAGAGGTAAGAAGAATTGGCTATTATGGACTTTGGATCATGGTGGCTTTAGAAGGAATGGGTACCGAAGGTGTGTACAATGTACTTAGTTTTTCTTGTGTAATAATATAAAGCATATTTTTGTTGTTTTCTGTCAGATAACACTAGAAATCATATTGTTTATATAAGTTTAATTTAATATAATATGTTACCAAAATGCTGGACTAAGTTTAATATTATGGGGGGGTTATAATGCTGAAAAAGTTGGTATTTGGTAGGATGGTATACTGTCAAAATTGTAGCTTCTATTAAAACATCTAATATTCATCAAAATACATAATATATATAAAATTCAGCTTTTATGCTATAACATAAGAACAGTTATGTTACATTATTATAAAAATTTAGGTAGAGATTTGATACAAGCTTTCTACCAGGTGCCTACTAAACCTGACATGATCTAATTTCCATAGTAGCTAATCTTTACTACTTCATTCGAGGACATTACACAGGGAAAGTTTAAGACTTTATACTATGCGAAGGTCTGGCTTTCGCGGGTTCCTGCTCTATGGAGATCATAACGGACATATTAAGCGCTAAATTATTATATTTATATGTAGTTGTACTAAATAATCTTTAAGTAACATGAATAACAAATGTTGTGATAAATATGAATAGAATATAGAACAGTGTTTACGTCCTATTTAACCGTGACAGATACTGTTCACACATTAAAAATACCGAACATTTTCGCTTCAAAGCAATTACATCGCAGATTTTGAGTAGTATATCGCGTCTGAAAAACAAAGAGAGTACATGTAGTTAATAGTATCAGACGTTACTTTGCGGAAATCCATTATTATTAAATTATTAATCTACTTTTCAATATCTGCGATTAAAATGTATTATGATACTTTAAGACATGCGTGGTACTTCCTTCCTACAAGAGAAACCATGCACTACAATAGATTAAAGTATTTACCAACATACATACCACTACCAACACGTGTTTCCATCTGAAACGGAGCATCATTATGGTAAGTTGACTCTACCATGGTTAGTCGCAAAATGCGATTTTGCTGACTGTTGCAAAGCAAACTATTAATAACTCAATAACAAAGAGAGTATGTTTTTTTTATTTATTCACAATCAGGCAATCCTTCGTTAAGTGTGCATTGCTATCCATCGACAGCTGTGGTCATCCTTTAATAGAACTACAGTGAAGCTAGTTACAAATGTAAAACTACTTCAGACGATTGATACGGAATGTTTCATTTTTAAATGCAACTTCCTCCAACACTTTTGTAACGGTAACTGCGAGGGAATATTCAATGAGATGGTAATGATGCAGCCTTGTAACATTGTTGTATAGGCTTTACCTCCCCTGAAAGTTATAGCTATAACACTCATTACTTTCGTGGTAATAGTTTGCTTAAAAAAATAATATATTACTTACTAGTCATTATAAATAATTTCACAAAGGTATTTTTGCGTGATGATGAAATGTGTCCTTAGTTTTATGGCGGGAAATATTTGATGTTTTTTTATAAGTTGCCATAAATCAGTTCTTACTAAAATGACAGCTGTCAGATTGTTTACGATTTATTATTTAATTAATCTTATAGCCGTATAAAAAATAATCATCGTGCGTATAGCGCGAATCCGCTAGGAACATTTAACAATTTAATTTCGCTTACAACGTGTATTTATTCTTTTTCGTATTTTAAAACGAAGCATGATAACCAAATGTTTTATAAATTTTACTATCTGTAACGTAAAGAATTACTTGTAACCTTGTTAGATAGATGCCCTAGATACGAAGGTATATCTGAATATGCGTGAATAAATTGTCGAATCATTAAGCAACAATTTGCTTAAAAAGAATGTTTCCGTGATAAAGCACTGTTACTAGTTTTACGCTATTACTTACGTTATTTTGAGTTTAGCGTAATTTACGTAACTTACGCACGTTTTACAAAAACTACAGTTTATAAAAAGTTTAATACAGCTGAAAATATTTTATCTGCTTAAATGTAATTGCTCACAATAAAACCCAGTCTAAATTTAACCTGTTTTTGCTGAGCTGCTTTATATGAGAGGCAAGAAAGATTTATGAAATCACACGTACAGTTCTGTGGTATCTCTCGACCTATAAACTTCTAATTTGGCGCGGTTAAGTTGACATAATTTTCTTTATTCAAGAAATTTTAACTTTCAATTGTCAATTATTTTTATAGAAATATCGAGTGTATGTATCTAGGTCGTCGTATCTATTGAGTTTTGAGGCAGCGATACCTATTCTATATTAATACGTAACAATGAATTTAAATCCAGCTAGTTATATTTGTTTGTTTATAAACAGGAAAATGTTTAGTATAGAATTACTACTGATATTTAAATTTTTGGTCTTTAATGGTCACAGACATGTCAAGGTCTTTGATGTGATTGTTTTCGATAATGATGTCATCTGATCTGGTTTAAAACTCAGATCTGGCTCAGTAAGTAAGGTAAAGAGCTAACATTGGTTGATAATAATAAGATTATGTTTCGCTATCAATAATTGAATAGCAGCAACCTTAACCAATGTTTACGTTCTTTGAATAGTTTTGATCCCGCGCAAAGAGGAAAGTAAGAAGAGAAATGAATTGAATATCGATAACATAAAATTGCATTGAGGCATTGACGGTAAGAAATTAGACTAGAAGAAAAATACGTAGTAAATCAAGTTACTTTGTTTAAAATTTAAACAGGAAATAGAGTGTAAAGTTCATTGCGAGTAAAATATGAATATTAATTAATGAACGTTTACTTACTAGTACCGGACGCGCGTCTTAGACAATACAAATATAAACTATAAGACATCACAAACACACACGACACAAATATAAACATTCATGGGTGTCCCAATTAGTTGCCAGTTGTTCATAAAAAAAAATTATTACGCTTTGAGCCCATACCGGGCGAAAATCGGATTAACCTCCCCTCCTTAGTACCACAAAAAACAGATTTTATTTCTATACTCCAACCTGGACCAGGACCTGGGAAGGTACGCCCATGCAAACATCTGTCACATAAATATTAGCTCACGCAGGGAATTGATCCTGAGACCTCTTAGTGTCCTTTGCTGTTAGTGTCACTAGATCATTAATAATTAGGTTTCGGTGTTGTTATACATATTATTACATAGTTATATATTAAAGGGCACACTATGTTAACATTGGAATCTTAGGTTTATGTATAAGGTAAATTTACCGCTTACATGAGTGTGTGGTGACCCTAAAATCGTTGTATGGAATGCATCCTTGTTAGGTAAATTTTGGGCAGACCTACCTTGACCCCAGCTGTGAGTGTGTCAAGGGTCGATTGGCTTCGGGTAATCACAATAAAGATCACTGCGAATGTTGAGCGATTGCGTGTAACTGGTTTCAAACCGGTAACAAGTGATACGACAAGTGAAGTGATTATTCAGATCCGTGTAACTTCATGTAAGCGAAAGGCTTTTGTGAAAACCAGTGTTTGCCTTGTGGTCGAAATTTGTACGCTTAGTCTTCGGAATTCGATTACATCGAAAGTTTGAGGTATACTTCAATATGTATTATTTTTTATTCTTATACTTTCCTTTAATTGTATATCTGAGAACATATTTATAGCTATGTTCTTACCGTAAAACAGTGCAATAGACAACGAATTTAGAAAAAAAATTAAAGAACACAAGCCCGCCAATAGTAAACAAAAGTAAAGAAAATTTGATTTACGGTTTAAGGAGAAAAAAGATTCCTTTTCTCGTAATCTATATAAATTATGTTTGACGTAATACTAATGACGCTCTCTTAACAACTTTCTTGGTGTTTTACCATGAATACAACTCAATTTACATGTCGTTCATAAAATAAACTAATAATTGAAATTATAGTATGCTTATGTTAAGTTTTTAACGTTCAAATTATATAGATTTGACCATTCATCTGTGCGCCATCAATGTCTCTGTATGGGGGTAAGACCGGTTACACACACATGCAAAGCGCGGCACGTTTAAGCACGTTTTTGTATGTTCCAATGATACGAGTTTACATGCGTGCACAATCACGTATTAGTTTGTCGCGCGGCAGGTCAATTGGTCGCTAATAACCCTGTCAGTGTGAGTGGCGTTTATGGGCTACAAAACGCGGTAAGACGCGTCCCATTTCGCGAAATTTACAACAACCATACTAAATAACTTTTTGCCGATACGTTTTGGTTGTTGTGTTTAAATTGCAACTTTTAAGAGGTAATAAACTTGCCCGCATGCCGTTACTTGGCCAGCGACGATTCTGTCGTATGCTGGTATCAATTTCCATATTTTTTTATTTGTATATAGCCAACTAATTAATGTATCAGCCACCTGATGATAAGTGGCCATCGTACATAGATTTGCATAACCAAAGGTGCTAAATGCATTGTCACTCGATAAAGAAGAAGTAAGAGAGAAATATGCTGGTTTAAAAGTACTTAGCCAAAATACAGTGAATTGTTTAGCGGCTGATTCAAGCAAGAAGGTCGTAGCTACGCTGGCGGGTCTCACAGAAAATAACAGTAATAATATGGACTAGAGACCTTTACAGTCGAAATCCGACCGTAATTCTTATTGTCAATGAGTAATTTTGCATTGACATTTGGAATGTCTTTTTTCTTAAATTAATTTATTTTTGCTACATATAATGATATAAAATTTAACTTTCGGCACTATTTCTCTGTATAATTTAAACTATACTAAATCCCAAACTCCTACATGCTTGCATTATTTTTAATAAGGAGTACAAAACTTTTCCCTTCACGTATTAATATATAGATATTATAACCCTAACTTACCACGAAACTATAGGCGCATACCACCCAGCAAACTCCCAATCTATTCATTTGCTGGTTATAAACATAAAAATGATTACTTTCAGTTCGCTGCTGTGTAACCAATTAAATATACGCAATCAAAACTAACGCACAAATGTCAATGCATATGTTATCGGGCGCCACGTCATGTTCCAAATGTTCCAATGTGCAATGTTGCTTGATTCCGTTACATAACTTGTGGATTACGTTCGCCACTCGGACCTACTTACCGCGTCGTGTATCAATAATATTCTACGTCACGTTGCTTTGTTTCCGTCTGTTAGTAAACATTTGTATTTGTTTCTTATCTTGCTGCATTGATTGTTTTAATGGTCTCAGTGAGGTTTAGGTTTTGATGGATGCTGGCGGCTGATCCAACTCGAATTTAGTCTTGTTTGTTTTTCGGGAACACCTTCATTATTTTTTAGTCTTTTTTCAAAACTTAGTGTTTTTTTTATTACAAACCTATCTACTTTTTTATTGCCAGTGTCATTTTCACAGTAGGAAACGATTACACCTGATCCTTATATTCTTTGGTTGTATTTTTAATTGATAATGCCTTTGATGTGAATGATCTCCATGAGTGGCATGGTGGTACCTATCTACTACTTAAAACCCCTTCCTGATGAAGAACGATTTAAATCTTTTAGTAATAATAATAATAGCATAGTACGTACTACTATTTAATAATATAATGCTAGATCTATTTATTTTAATTTATATATTGACTTTAATGTCATTTTAGTATTAACTTTCCCAGTGGTGAGTCAATCATTCCTTTACGAATTACAATAGTTAATCATGATTATTAAAGTGCTATTTTTGCACACAATTGTTTCAATATTTATAAGTTACAACTTACTGATCTACTTTGAATACAGTATTGTCCGAATTATAATTCAGTGTAATAAAAGTTTCAGTGTAATAGTAGGTTTTGAGTAAGTAATATAAACTGCCTTTAGAGGTGTACTTTATTAATTACTTTTGCATACCATGGTTGCTAAACTGCTCCTTATGCACAGAACATATTCACTCCTTTTCAGTACTAGTTTACAGACCTACTTAAAATTCATTATTGTCCTAATTATAATTAAGTTTATTAATGAATAATATAATAATAAACGCTAACACACTCATACCCCCGCAGTAGAATTCCGTGTCGCGGGGGACATGGACAACACTAATAACAAGACACTAACACCCATGACCCGAGAACAAATATTTATCTGTCACATAAATTCTGTCACGGCCGGGAATCGAACTCAGGACCACATGCTTCGCACGCAGGATCACTACCAACTAGGCTACGGGGCTGTTATTGAAAGTTACATAGGTTTTTAGTAAACTGAAACTGGTTGATTAAACTGCGTTCGGAAGCGCCTGAACCGGGCGGGCGGCACCACTCGATGTCCGGTGTGCGCCGCGATTTGCATCTCTGATTGTAGCGATTAAAATTCATTCGTCGAACGATAATAATTGTTGTGATAATTGATGCCTGTTGGTATTGGTTTTGGGGTTCAATTTCCTGTTTGTTGTTGGTGTAGGTCAATTAGGGAGCGATAACTATTTTATTTGATTAGACACGTGTCAAGTTTGAATGCGGTCTTGGGATTGTTGTTGATTCAAAACTATTGCAGATAATTGGCATTGTTGGGAGTATACTGTTGGCGTCAAAAGTCGATGGAAACAAATGAAAATCTTAATGGTAGCTTATTATTTTGTTGCGTTATTGATGACGTAAATTAACTGAACCAAACTATCACATTAAGTAATATAAACCAACGCTTAGATACTTATAGACCCGAACTAGGTTTATCTGTAACCAGGTAGTTGATTACGACCCGAAACGAAATAATCATTTGTAACAGAAACGTTTGCACCGGGAATCAACCTGGGACCTTTCAGTTTGCAGGTCCCGTCACTACTAACTGCGTACGCGCCTCCTACATTGCAACTTTAGTTATATTACATCAACAAAATACTAAGTACGAAAAGGTTTATGAGAGTACCTTTAGTCAGCGTTTCACACATTGCCAAGAGCACCTTATGACACTAATTCATCGTGTCCAATGAGAAATGAGAAACGCAATTTGGTGTTATGTCATGTAGTAGGGTTCCTGGAGAGTAGTCAGTTACTATTCAGTAACTGGTTGCAATATACTAAAAACATTTCGGCAGGTCTTATACAATAATGTTTACAACAAAATAAATGTCATAGTTGTGCCATTGAAATACAATGGTAAGGTGAAATTGTATTATAGTTACTAGTAATCACCGTTTGAATTTTGATCCAAAAGACACCAAACTTTTGAGCTGGTGGATCTTTATTAGATCAATCATCAATGTTTCTTCTTTAAGATATCTCACCATAAAACTTACATCTTACAATAAAGATTGAGTGAGTACTTCGGCTTTCTTCTTTAAGATATCTCACCATCAAACTTACATCTTACAATAAAGATTGAGAGAGTACTTCGCCTTTCTTCTTTAAGATATCTCACTATAAAACTTACATCTTACACCAAGAGATTCACTCTTCACAACAATATTAACAGAGGCACAATTACGCAGTAATAGTTGTAGCATTAGTATGAGTATTCGAATCGAATCTTCCAGAAATTCCATCGCTCGAGTTCCCGAAGGCATAGCTAAACGAATCGAGCGCTAACTGCTCGCCAGGCGGCGTGCCAGCTATCCCACAGACTGAGATTGTGCTCTATGCACTGCAATTACTTCACGATTCCAAGGAGTTAATAAATCTTAACGCGGAACTAATGGTCTGTTCAGGAGCGTCCGGGTGTCTAATGACGTCCCGTTGAGTCGTTTTGAGATGTGTTTGAAAGAGCGTGGTGAGCGATCGTTGCTAGTGTTGCAACATTGTCTCCTGTGAGGCTGTGAGGAATGCAGTTGTGCTTGAGAATTTTAATGTCATGGTGATAGTCTTCTGTTTGGTGTTAAGGGTAATTAGAGATCGGTTTTGTGTTAGTACAAGATGTTTTGTTATTATGTGTCCTATTAGGGTAGTCAAGCATGATCGGAACGCCTTATTATTGAGTGATAAACTAAACCTTATCTCGGGTAATCCGATTTTATTGTGGTTAAATAATTGTTAAACGCACTTATAGTCTTTAAGTTATTATTCGTCTACTTTGCAGTAATCTGCGATTAAAATGAATGGTATGGTATATACTTTAAAACATGCGTGGTAACTCTCTTCCTCCCACAGAGGAATACATACATACCACCACCAACACGTGTTTCGCTCCGAACCGGAGCATTATCAGGGTAAGTTGACTCTACGATGTTTAGTCGCTAAGTCAAATGTTTTAATCGCGGATTGTTGCGAAATAGACTAATAATAGCTTAATGACAATGGATTTACGCAAAGTAACGCCTGATACTATTAACATTTGTGTTTCTTTATAAAAATAATACAAGTAGGCTGTGTTTTGTTATTGTTTATACTGTTTTATTCAACATTACGGAAGAGAGGCGCCGATTTATGTAACTGAAGTAAAAATTGCAAGGCTCACTTACAAGGCAGAACTCCAGGATAATGTTGAAGAACCATAATAGTAATGACGTTTTTAAACAACGCATAGAAAGTGAAATTGTTGATATCTACTGAAGTAAAGATACGTTATGCGTTTTTATTACTATTCAAATTATTATAAGCACGTCATAAGACATGACGATGACCTACCATAAATAATGATATTCAAGCATAGTGTTAATTTAATTAAATTTACAATTTAAAAATATCTCCCCAACATTTCATTTAATAATTAATTTCTTATGCAATAAATAATTAACAAGATATAAAATCTGACGAATAGCATTAAGGTTATATAAATTTTATTTTTGCGTTTTTGTAAGAAACCATATTTAAAAAGATTATTTAAGGATTTCCGGGTATGTCATTATTGTTTTCTTAATATTGATAATTATGTTGATTTAAAATATTAATAAAGTTGAATAATCGTTACGTTAGTCACAAGGATTATTAAAATAACTGACTTCAGAAAAAGGGTTACCACTTACCGCCCTGTGGTCGATTGATCGTTTGAAAGTTTACCGGTAAAATGGTCCTATTATTATTCGAGATAGAAGAATTATTCTATAAAAGTGATTTTGCAAACGGTGGGATCTGAAGCAATAAACTGATCCACTTAAGATTTGAATTATTCAAACGCAATGCATTTCAAGTATATCATCATGGATAGGGCACAGGGCCACTAACCAGGGCCGTTTGAATCTCATGTGGACTAATAGGCCAAGGGATTCGGTAAGATTTATCTTATCTTGTAGTTTCAAAGTTGAATATTTAAGTTAACACGAAAAATTCTTCGCTGTTTTCAATAGAACAATTGTTACAAATATTTTTTTATAGTGAATAAATATTTGTTTTGATGATTTTTTGGAAATATATTTGAAAGATATGCTTCAGACCCGTACGGAGAAAGCTTTGCGATATTTTAATATGATTTTGCGCGCCATTTGCATATAGTATGCATACAGTCGAAATAACAACTATCGTGTGAGGGAATTATTTGAATTGAGCCAATAGTTCTGCTCAAAGGCACCATTGAGATATTATATTTACAAGTATGGGTTGTTGAAAACTAAAGAAAATATATATTTTTATTTGTGATACGATTAAAATAAAACAAACAGGTTAAGTGTTTGTTACCTGAAAATTACTATAATCTATCTGTTAAAAACTGCGTCCAAATGGGTTAAGCCATTTATGAGATTAATGAGAAAAAGGTAGGGATAGGTCACGAACCTACCGCTCGCCTTAATCTATGTATTAATCCGTGAAGGGTGATCTTATGTATTCCTATTTAAGAATAATGCACGCACTTAGTCTGAGATCCAGTAAAGTTTGCACGGAGAAGAAGTATAGAATGCTAAATCTTATATTAGGTATTACATTAAAAATGTTAATGTAAAGTTACTTTCTTTTGACAATATGAATTACGGCCGATTTCGATTGGAGAGTGAATTTCTAGTACATAATAATAATTGCACTCTTTACACGGTTTTATTTGTTTCTCGAAGGTACATAGACATTAAACATACATTAATCATTTAAAATTCAATATTCACTTGTCAAATTAACGACAACCGAGAATCGAACCTGGGATTCCTAGCTGCGTAAACAGTCATTTTACGTCACGAAGCGAGTGTTATCTCAATAACGTTATTGTTTCTTAGTTCTCTAATAAAACGAAGGAACTAACAGATGAAAAGCAATATAATAAATAGCCACATAAACGCCTAATAAACACTTACTGCCTCTCTACTTTATTGTTAGTAGTGAAATAAAATCGTACATAACTCGCTATTATTGTACTATATATTTTCATTTCAAATCTTACGACATTTTAATCTACGTGGAATTCGGTTTTAGTTTATAATGGATCTTATTGGTTATTTGACACTTTTATGTAAACGCTAACACCCTCATACCCCCGTAGTAGGATTCCATGTGTCGCGGTTGGAATGGACAACACAAATAACACGTCACTAACACCCATGACCCGAGA
>DWPA01005371.1:0-11885 GCA_018251375.1 Calpodes ethlius
AGCACGTGTGTGCAAAAAAATTTTAAAGTCTATGATGTTTTTGCTTCTACAATTATGATTTTGGTGTTCTTTATTAAAATATTACGCTGGTCTTATACTTACAATATGAAATGTCAATATAACTATAAAAATGTACAAGGTAATCATTAAAATAAATTTAAGAAGAAGATGCAAAACTCTGTCCCATTTAAAAAAAATACTATTTTTGCTGTAAAATAATTATGCTATATTGTATTCTATAAAAACATAACATGATAGTAAGTAAAAGATGATCAGTGGTTGCAGAAACAAAAGTAAATTTCTTGATTTGTCAATACATATCGTTATATCAACAGGGTTCATATACAAAATACAATCATAAAGTAATCAAAGTATTAAATTTCACAGTGAGCCGTATTGCTCTTAATTGGGTATAATTGTCAAGCTGTAAGCCCCACATCGGGAATTATTAATTATTTAGGCATCAGTACAACTATATTATTAGAGTACCTTAATAGTGTAATAGGCTTAACGTTCGAGGAAGCCGACTACTTATATCGTAAGATTTGTTCCTAGTCTCATATCAAGAAAGACAATCCTTCATTTATCATAATCAACACGGTCACCCTACCTTGACAAACAAAGCTAGGCTTTCAAGAAAATCCCAGCAAAGTTTTTCAATTTAATAGATTCTGAATCTTTGTTACTTTGTTCAGATGGAAACGATTTTCACAGGTAAAATTTATGCACTTACTAGTATGGTAGTCGATCAATTCGCAATGTACATTTCAGTAAGTTCAAAACGGAGTGTAGTGTTATACGTGTCTTTATTTTAATGTGAATTTGGTCGAATAATTGGACTAACAGCGCTATCTGGCGTCAAACTAAACAAACTACATGAAGTGCCTTAATTGTTTATGTTATATTCTATGACAGATGAAGTCTATATTTCCTTAAACTATTTGAAAATAAACCGAACTCTCGGTGATCTGATTTCTTAGCCCAAAAATACTCAAATCGCTATTTTTAATTAAAATGATAAAGAGAATTTTGTGAAACCTACAACAATATCACTATATAATCTCATAAAATAGTGTGAGATATATTCTGTTCAAATTTTTATTACACCTCATGATGTCACCAACATAACAACCTTGTGGCTTAGTTGGAATGCGACCAAGTTTAACTTTTGGCCGGGTTTATTCTCAACCCAACGAGAAAATGGATATTATTTTATTTTCAACCATTTCCACACCTATGGGTCAACTCTCAAAACAGATTAGTATATTAATGGTATTTGTAAGTACCAAAACTTTCGATTTGTTGTTATCAAAATCATGAATAATTCATTAAATGTAACCGTATCCTATTGTACGCTATATTATTGTGCTGTAAAATGATGTTTGTTTTTCGATCGCGTGCTATTCTTTGATCGGATCAACATGATATTTAAAAAAATAAACAAACAAGAGAATAAGGTATTAAACAAATTATTAAATTGTTTAATATCAATTGTTTTCAAATTATTAACAAAATAATTATAAAGTTACAGGATATGTATACATATAATCATGCAGCAATTCTAGAGGAAGCGTGTAATAAATTTCATAATAGTTACGTTTATTGAAACTCCTAGAATGTTCCAATAAAGTGATACGTAAAACCACCAGGAAACAAAATAACCATAAGTTAACCTGACTGCAATAGAATCTTCTAGGTTAAGTATTTTCCTCAATATTATTTATATTACTAGGTATAATAATAATTGTTATGTCAAAGCCCATGTAGGACCCGATTTATTATTTATAGAAATGCTCGTATTCTCTTTCTTGATTGTGTTTTACTGTATTACTTCTTCCACATTTTTCTCTCTATCTCTTTTCTTTACAATCGGCCTCAGTAGTCATCTAAATTCTTATCCCTGAGCTTCTTTTATCATTTTACTTCCTTCTAGAAAAAAATCTCATTATTATCGATCTCGAACGTTGGAACTTTCTCAACTTATCTGGTCTATTCGATTTCTAAAACTGCGCCAAGAATTCATATCTATAGTCTGTAATCTTGCATGTTTCTCTCCATCTATTCTCTGCACTGTCTCTACTTTTAAATCATTCAACTATATTGATTTATATCTATTGATATCTTTGATTTGATTTTGATATCTATCTATCGACTTTGTCCGAAAGCAATCGGTACTTAGTTTGGTGAACGCGTTTTGTTTTTTTTCTCAATAAATCTGTTACCATATTTACCTTTACTGTATAAAAAAAAATATTATTATATCCAAGAATACCACTATTCTATAAATTCTTTAAAGTAAAATAACATTCTTTATAATATATGTCTTATGTTCAAAACAATAGGTACATAATATAATACGGAGTGTATTGGTTTAACGAACAATGATGTATTTTGTCCATTCCTGAAAATGTGTTCACAATTTGGACAATGGTCTAACGAACTATTCTGACGTTGCTGATTCTGTGAATAGTCTCTTGTGATGAGCATTGACCTGTCGAAGCTTCAATAGAAAATGGATTAGTTTAACATCTCAAAGCAAGTGTCGGGGCGATGCTAAATTTCTACACAATTTACTGCGCAATGTCAGAATTTAACGAATATGTGTGTGAATAATTTGGTATTACAAAATTTGATTACATTTAAAATGTAATGTATGCTGAGTAAGGTCGAGTCTGTTTCTCTACATCCATGCCATCCGTAAATCAGGAAATTTTATTATCATCACCGCATATGATAATAATTCATCAAGAAAAAGGTTATTTTACATTGAATTTTACAAATTATAGTGTCTAGTTTGTTATTCCTAAAAAGAGGTAAAATATTTCTCAATACATATTGTAACATGGATTCCTTATCATCAATAAGAAAAAGTAATCTAATTGTTTATTTATATATTCCAAATACGACAAAAATGGGTCAAACAGATTTTATCTATGGCTACCTCCATCCATGAACGTACCTTCATTTGAAAAAGAAAAAATGTGGATAAGGTGAATTGGTCATAAGGTGTGTGACGTCAGGATAGCAATACCCATAACATTGTTAGAAAACACCCTAACCCAACACAGAATACCATAACATGGATAAAAATGAAAATCATCATCCAATTCGTACCTGTTGCAACGATGTCGATGAGTACTTCTGAAAGAGGTCTCGCAAATGGCGGTCCGAGAGAGCCGTGAACTGCAAGTTGGATGGAGGGTGCCACGCCGACAGCAAAGGTATCTGTTGAAGTGCTGCCTGAATACCCCGCTGACGCAGTACAAGGCCACGGGATTCACGCAAGAGTTGAGGAAGCTGTTGGAGAATTATAGGCATTAATAACTCTAAATACATAAATCAAATTAAAATCAACCATTAAATATACTAAATTACTCAATGGTAGAAGTTATTTAAAATTACGAAAGGTAAGTTTCGAGGTTGTCGCCAGTGATTTGATTTGTTTCATAGAAAATATACGATGTGCGTTGTATATCATTACAGAATTTGGTCCTTTGATAATAAAGTTTTTTTATTGCCTTTTATATATCACGTAGAAACTCACAAGATTAACGCAGAAATTCTAAAAGAGACCTGCGTCGTGGTGAAAAATCACGAAGAAAAATCTAGTAATACGATTATTGTGTTACGTGAAAAAAAACCTCTAGGTGAATTTTTTCTTCGCGCACCGTCTGGCTATTTCACGAATTTCTACTGGAATTTACATCTATTTGGCAGTTTCTACTAAAACTTAGTAGAACGTAACGTATGAATTCTCGTGTAATAGAATTTTATGTAATCGTTTTCTCAAAAACTGTTCTTACAATATCGCCATCAATTGCAAATTGGAATTTCCTTAGCCAAGAAATAAATTAATCAAGAATTATTTTTAGAAACAATTATCTCCTGAGTGTATATCGTGTTAGGCAATTGATTTAGTTTGATTTTATTGACACTAGGTGGCACTGTTACCTATTTCATTTGCATATATAAGCTCAACTTTATATTATGTCTTTTAATATTATAAATACAAAAGTGTGTTTGTTTGTCATTCTTTCACGGCGCAAAGGAGCGCCGGTATGGTAAGATTTTTGGCGTGGAGATATTTGGGAGGATGAAGATGAGGTTACTTTTCACCACGAAGATCAATTACGATGTAATATATTTCAGACAAATTAAAGAAAGTGTTTTTCAGCAAAGCCTTGTCTTGCAATGAAAAAAAGGAATCGTCATTTTTTTTATTGTTGTTCTCTTTTTAAACGTGGGCGAAGCCGCGGGCACCCTCTTGATTGAAATATAGTAATACTTGTTGACTTGCCGACGACAAACCGAACAAGACTCTGTCTTTCAGATATCTACTTGTTTTGTTTAATAATGTTTTATATCGCAAATTCAGTAATAGTAGATTAAAAATAACTACCCTACAATTACACATTTTAAACCATTCCTATCTTGTTAAGGTTTGTATCATGGATTATGAATCATTGTAATAATGATATTTTCAAGCATTCGTGATTATTCAATTTATGATTCATCTTTTGAATACTAAATAAATGATTCACCAGTAGCATTATTTGCATCAAATATATCTTGTTTATTAATAATTAGTTTATTGTGACGCATGGGTGTCTAACATAATATTATTTTCGTACGCTGTTGTGGTTTATGATTCTAATAACAATAACAATTACTAAAATAAAGTACTAAAGTAAACAAAACACAATCAATTTCTTTAAAAAATTATGATGGTAAGTTCCAATTAAGTTAACTCATATTTTAACGGAAAAAACCGACAAGTGCTATTTATTCCAATCTTTCGCAATAATGATATTGGATACCAAAACTTTCAATAATAAACTCAAATATTACAAAGTTGTGTTATTCTGTTATAGCAGGTGCGTTGAATCAATTCATTCTTTCTTGCCTTTTTGGCATTAAGGTTGCCCTTAATGTTTTTTCTGTAAGAGAAAGTAAAATAGGGGATAAAAGTGTGTATAGAAATTAATACTTCTACCGAGGCTACATGGACTAGCTAGTATTTAAATAACTTGTAAACTAATCTCAAGTTTGTCAGTTTGACCGCGCATCAATTTGCTAGTAACTTACTTTGAGTCTGATGAGTAATAAACAAGAAAATTAAATTTCAAAGTAACTTTTAACTATCAGTACAGAATACATAATACGTACCACAGTGTAATAATCTAGTAGGTTAAAGAAAGGAAAAACACACTTTTAAATTGTAAAAAATTTGTAATTGTGATGTTAAACACTGAGATCCCTCATCTGGAGTCTAAATTAAATATCAGGCAATACTTATCATAAAGATGCATTATAATCGAAATGAAAAAGTGTGTTAAAATTTCATGGGATAAGAAAAAGTAATTCTAATTTAACTAACAATATTTGAAACAAACAAACATACTAACAAACCAACGTTGCAAGTTAAATAAAAGGCTGTGATACTATCAAAGTATGGAGTGATAGCATAGTAATTTGATCATTTATTTTGTTCAAAGTCCTGTTTTTATTAATACAATTATGGTTAATATGCGATCTTTAGTTTATTCTTTTGAAATAGAAACGTGAGTTAAAGGACTTGTTAACTCGCAATAATTTTCGCTATAATTTTCACTCCTTACTTATACTGTAGTTACGTATTAGAGCTTAAACCGCTAGAGATTAAACTATGTTGTGGCCACATTATCAAGGGACGTCGCGATAAAACTTCGTCGTCGAACGACGCGACAACAAGGTTTCTGTCTATATTAATATTATCATGTGTGTGTTTCGGGTGAATATTCATACGAAATATAATTGCACTTGCAGCATATTTCAAATAGTTATTATTCATAACAATTGTATTATTAAATAAATTTAGAAGAAAATTTTCAAAATTAGAGAAGAAATAGGAAATGGATTTACTATTTTTATTGTTTTATTATTCCACCATTACGATTACGTGATATCGATCTTTCCCGCCAAAAAAGGTACATTTGAATTGTAAAAAAATCTACTTTGAAAAAAGAACAAAGTGTAGACAGGTCAGCTAAGTTTATCCCGATAAAATCCTTTGATGCCCGCCAATTTACCGATAATGCCGCGGTAGGCATTATTCTTTGCGCGAATACTTTTATACTTTATCTTTTATATTTTTAAGATAACCTGAATTTCATTGTAAGGTATTTAACGAGAGTCCTGTCATTTTGGAACAATCTACAAGTATAAAAAAAATAGAGCGTCTTAGAAAATTATTGTCTTTCCTTATTAAAAGAAAACTTCGAGACAGTAGTAGAAATAATTTCTTTTTCTTATTTTAAGCCAATAAACCAGCCATTTTATGCTAAGTAGTCCCTGAGGTCATGAATTCCAACGAAACTTTTTTTTTCTAATTCACAGTTGCTATGGCATTTACATTTACATCTTTTTGTGGACGGAAGAGCGAGACTCGGTCAAGAAGACTATTTCTGAGAAGAAGCAGGACTAGCAGAAAAAAGCACCACCGATTTATTATCAATCAACAAAGAAGAAAGATAAGAAAAGAGACAAAAGAAGAATTAATAAAACGTTTTGGCAATATACGTAACAAATAGGTAACAGACCTTTATAAAACGAATGTGACTAATACAGTTACTTACCTTAAACAGAAACCTATGATCCTTAGTGCATGTGTCCAGTCGTTGTAATCTGCTTGAGCTGTAGGTGACAGATGGAACCAGAGCTCCAACGCGTGGTACGGTAGAAAACAGATGAAGAATACTGGAGAAAGAATCACAGTGTAAATATTCATGTATAACTCTTAATATATATTACGTGTCACGGTGTTTGTCCGCGATGGACTCCTAAACTGTGGGCAGTTGGCTCCAACTTGAAAGATAGTATAGTTTATAACTAAATTTATAGCCGCAATATTTTTTTATTGCAAATAATTTGTTTACTATCTGCTAGTTCCATAAGAATTCAACAGATGGCGGTGTAAGGTAATATGGCGAGACAGCGCTCAGTACAATTTCGGATCTACACCGTTCATATGATGCACTACAATATCCGTTAATATTTTGGCAAGGACAAGTGAATAGTTTACTAAAATATAAATCTGAACAACGGCAACGTGTGGCCGGGTCTGTAGTAGTATATACAATATATTATTTCGTAAAAGTAGCTAATAGACAAACAGGGACCTAAGTCTCGTACAGTAGACATTATGTTTAATAGAGAATATGTCGAACATCTAATAGAGATTTTATTTACTTATGCTTGGGATATTGCGGCTAGTATGCATGCATCTATTGCTTTGGAGCCATCGACATTATAATATCTATTTTGATTTGAAATGTCTATTTCCAAATTTGAAATAAAACATTTAATTTCTAGTTATTGAAAATGTTTATCATAATTGGATCATTTATTGGTACAGACGGCATTTGAAGTAGAGATTTAAGAATAAACTTTATGTTTACGGTAGATCGTTCGAGAATTAGTTTCCAGGTCACGTGATTATAAGTGGTCACGATCGCTGCTTAGTTTTACAATATCAACGAAATGAATACAGAGAAAAGTGAATAAAACCAATTGCCATAATAATACGCGACCGCAAATTCATTGACATTATTATTTGATTTTCTGTGACGAATAATTAAGCGGCCATGAATAATTCAGACTTACAATTCAAATTTACGTTACCCTTAATAGGATATTGAATTAAAAGTCAAGTTGAAAACCATAATTAATCTATTCGAACTTATTTCATCGAAACCAGTTTAGAAGTTCAAAGAAAATTATTGCTGTTAAAACCCCTCATTATTATTTTTTGGTATTGTTCAATGAACTGCAGCAATTTGATTGGAATAACGCCAGTATAATCTGAACAATTTTCATAGCCGGGGTCGCTGCCAATTCAATACAGTCAATCGCGCACTCAAAATTTTTTGCCCATGTCAATTTGGCTTTTGTATTCGACTGGGTGAAATTTTAAAATTACTGATGATTGAAGGAATAATGGTGTGTCCAATGGATAATGAAAACTGGATTCATTTTTTTTTCTCTGTAATACAAAAGGCATAGAGAACAATCGACTAAGAGATATGAAATGCTATAGAAAAAGGGTAGAAATTAGTAGAACTCGCTGAACGTGCTCAAATATTAGCAGAATCTCCACTTCGAGCATCAGAGCGTCATTGAAATGTCAGTTATTTAGCCGGCTGTATCAAGGATAGAATAGCATTGTATACAAAGAGATTGTTTTAAACTCAAGCTACAGGGTTCAACCGAGCCTACCGTTTTCACCAAAAAAAGTGGTCGTCTTGTACTAACAGAGATAAAAAACAAATTCTTTTCACTTAACGCCATTAGTTTTGGGCCCGATAAAAAGGCTCCAGGAAAATCCATTAAGTACCTTCCTTTGTAACCTATTATCAAACAGTGTTCTATTTTCCCGATTCCCATTGGAGCAGTTAAAACAATTATTTACAGGAAAATTGGGTCGCAACGTCAATCCTCTTTAATTGTAAGTTTCCGAGAAATTACTGGAGTAATCGTAGGATAAAGCGAGCTGGAAATATCGGCTTAGTTATTCGAAATCTATTTAAGATGAAGTTAAAATTAACAATCTTTTTGTAGAAATAAAGATAATAGCAAACTAGGCAATAAAAATATTAGTAATTGCTTTTTTGTTCCATACAATTGTGATCAATCTCAGCCTAATCTACTTCACTTCACTCTACTCGATTCCACTTCGTCGCATTTCATTCTGGCATATTTTTTTTGAGCTTTACTAACTTCGTAGAATATTAGTCTATAAGTGACATATATGAATTTTTAAAGGCCTGACTTAAAATACCTCATATAAAAGGGCTTCGGGCCATGTATTACTTATTTTACTTTCAAAAGATGATTCGGTGTTCGGTGATTTAAAACTATGTCCTCGACTACTCCCACTAAATGGCTCTGAAATGTTTTATTAGGGATTCGATTGTAGTATTCTATTACAATCAGGTTCATTTGCTTATTTGTCGGTTATTTAAGTCATTTTTTTTTAATTAGATTAGTTCTTACCGATAACAAAGACAAGGACCATACAGGCAACACTTTTGCGGGCCTTAGCTTGAGCTTCTCCCTGCCCGCCATGCAAAGCACCTGGCATTTCTCTGGTACTAGCGAGGAGTCTTCGCGCCATCAACGAGTAGAAGAAGGCAATTACTAGAAGCGGCAGTGCGTAATAGACTATCGCTTTCGCTAGCGTCATCCATCTGTGAATATAATGAGTTTTGTAGACATCTTTCTATTTGGTAACGATACTATAACAAAATGAATCTGTCAACTACATTGTTGGAATATTTTTCTACAAGAATAACAAATGGAATGGAAGGTCTCTAGAATTTTGTATGTCTCAGTAGTCCCTAGGAGTTTTAGTAGTTTAAAATTCCGCACAAAATACAAAGACCTTAATCCAAAATAAAAGGTATTGAGATAGCAATTGTGAATGTAACATTTTACATTTCTCTTCATAATTTCTACAAAAGTGTAATTATTTATTTATAAGTTTATTATACTTAAAAGCTGTTACAAAGGTTGGATTAATGCTAAAAGCTTTCTCTACCCGCCGACCCTTAGGAGACCAAATAAACATCGTAGGCGGTATAGAAAAGGGACAGCGTATAGATATGTGTGTGCGTTTGTTTTAAACAATATAAATTAATATTTTTTAATTTTAATTTATATTGTTTTAATTTTGTAGCTAATAAGGGGTATATTTCAACATATATTTCTGAGCTTGACTTTTTTTTATTTCACCATATTGTTTGTTCTAGATTTTTAACCCTTTAACTAATGCCATTATAAGTTTATTTATATATAAAGCTACTGAAATACACATATACATACATATACATACACATATACATATACATAGTACATAAATATTCCCTACGTTACTGTTACTATGGGGATATGGGATATGACAATGAACAATGAACAAACATTTATATGAAAATCAATTTGCCCTGGTAGAAAATCGAAGCTGACGCACTTCGCTTACCATGCAAGGCGTATCAGCAATCTACATGTGCAATATATTTTGCGGTTCATATGTTAATGACCTAGCATAATAAGTGACGCGTTTGCGGTTTTAAAACTGGTATTGTATATGTAAATGACAAATATGGCTATTTGACTCCTCGGTAAAGGGTTTATTACAACTCATTGTTAACTTAGAATGGTTTGAATTTTAAATAAAAACGTGGCATAATTTATATGATTCATGACCCGTTATGAAACTATAGAGCGTTCATTCACGATGCGCATTAAAAGAATTTTAGCATTTATAACAATTCATAAGTTACATAGGATTTTGACTCATATTGTTTGTGTGATAGTGAACGTATTAACTTAGTAAGAGCCCATTCACTCCCTTTGAAAACTTTTACGTCAAAAGCGATCGGTTACGGTGACGAGGCAAAACACGTCTGTGCTAGCAGGATGTTCATGACAAAAGGGTGGATACTCGCTGTATATTGGATAGTACTATGTAGGAACGAGGTTTAGAAGAATAATTTTTTACTGTTCCTGCACCTTAGTCAGCATGAGTAACGGCCTGTACCACTCACATTGTAAGAGGAGACTTGAACCCAGCAGTGGGACAGTTATGAGTTGTAATGATGATGATGATGATGATGATGAATCCTTTGCACTTGCTCAAAAATGCACTCAATAGAAAACTTATAGGCTAGCTGACTTGCACCTTTGCGGCTTTGCACTGTGGTCTAACTAGAATTGGGTCAATAGTGAGTCTTTAACGAATCCAAAGCGGAATCCAAAGGTGATAGTTGGCAACATCAATCCAAATGTAGTCAATAGTCCTCACATGGATGAACGTAACCTTGTGTGTGTACGTTTTTACGAAAAAATACCTATCTTCCAATATGGCGTCTAAATTTCCCTGTTTTTTTACGTACGTATGTCACGGGCGATAAAACTATGTAATTAAATGTAAACAAACAGCGCGCTTTTGAGCTTTGTTCTGATAAATGAAAAATAATATATGGTTCTAAAGTGAACAGTAGCACGAAACCTCTTTGAAAATAAAATAAATAGGTCTAATGAGTTTCGTGACGGGATATACTTAACTTACAGATACCACAGTTTCAAGCAAATGTACATTAAATATATAATATATTAACTAAAATACACAACTCACTTAGGATAATGTGTCCATCCGGGTGGGAACGGAGTACAATACACGATCGTCATGTTATTATGGACGTGAGCTGTCATGGTGTTGGAGAATATTGCCGCAGGAGCAGCAAATATCAAAGCAGCTGCCCAGATGAACGTTGCACAAACAAGAGGTAGTTTCCGCAGCTGAAACAATTGACAGCATTCAAACCAGTCTCTTTACGTTAGGAACGAGATGTTTGATTGAATGTTGATTGGGGTGCTCTAGTACAAGCGTCAATCCCGTACCAGATAGAAGCCGGTTCCTGTGCTTAATAGTAGCAAAAAATTAAATTCTTAAGATGTTGTTACACAACTATTGTCGCTAAACAGCAAACTATACCGGAAAATATATGGATAGGATATAATTGTCAGATTCCAGATAAGAATATAGTGAATATTAATCAACACCTATCTACCCAGTGATAACCTAATGGTTCGATCGTTGGTCTTTCAAATATTAAAGGAAGTAATAACACAAGAAGCAATTTTAATGAAATAAGTAAGTAATTCTTAAAAACAGGAAAAAATGTGTACCTTCCACTCACTTTTCTCTGACTATGGTGATTGGATTGGGGTGTTACCCCATTTTTCAATGTTGTATCGGATATTACGTGCATACGATCGAAGTCGATGTATTTTGAGTGAATTCATTAGAATACAAATTATTATACAGTACAAAAAGATAGTATTAATAA
>DWPA01005372.1:0-11882 GCA_018251375.1 Calpodes ethlius
AATACAATGAGTCAAGTCATTACTGCGCCAGAGTCCTAGTAAAGCCTTTATTGTGTTCGTTCCATTATTTTCTTCGGACTTGCATGAATGAATTACGTAATGTTTTCTACTGTCGCATTTTATGTTGTTTCAAAGCAATGAGTTCGCTAATTGAAATGTCTATTAAGAAACACGTAATGTAATGAAATAAAAGATAATTATGGTTCATATTAGGAGCATAGTCTTATAATAGTAATGTTTCCTCTTCATCATTAGAACCAAAAGGTCATCAAAGACCAGAGTCTTCTGAAGACAAGACAAAAAAATTGCCCAAACTTGATAAGGTGGGATTGTTTCATTTCAATATTCCTATGTACATTTCCTGCCTCTATCAGCAGATCAGATTTCAGATGTATTGTCTTACAGTATACACAAAACTTCAAATCAATTGAATACTGGGAAGTAGGTCAAATTTAAGTTACAAGAAACCATTACACATGGACAGGTGAAACTAAATACGACTGAAAGCTTTTAAAATCGCATACAAGTCGAGTCCTTAGAGAACATGCTTAAAATTTATCGTAACTGTATTGCATGTCATAGTGACCATATATATTCTAAGTTACACTTGAAGTAAATAATAACCCTTTAGATCTAAGTTTAACTTGGATGTATCGTCATTCTTTAAAATCGTGATTAAAAACGATTCGTTTTTTTCACAAATCGTAAAAATTAAGAGTACGTCAAAAAGGAATTCGTTATTATGAACTCTCGTTACAATATTGTTCAAAGATGTGAACGTGCCCCTTCATGTATGAGTATGTTTCAGATGTGGAGCACAGAAAATAATAATAATAATTGGCATGTGTCATTCTTTCCAATAGGCGTCCTTAATGAATCAACCAATCTGAGTTTCACTGTTTCAATTATATGAAATTGCAATTTATATTGTTGTAAATATTATTGGTGTAGGTAAAATGAACAGGATGTTTATATTATATTGTAAATTTCCTCAGTGAGAAATAAATTCAAAATTTGAAAATTCAAAATGTGGATTATATTAATTGCAAGTGTTTAATTTGTGCTAAATTTAAGTAGTAATAAAGAATAAAGACGCGTTCATGATTCTCTTCAACTTGCGGATTTTTTATTTGAAATTTGTCAACAATTTAATTAAAATAAATGATTATTCTATAAATTCGCCTAGAACTTTACGAAAGCACAAGTTTGTTTTTGGATTTTGTAAACTTTTGGTTTCCGCTTGTAATATTATATAAACGTCTATAGTCTATTAGTATTTCAAAATTCCCTCCATTCGAAATTGATGATAATTCCCCTTAGTATCGAACAGATGTTCATCTTTCACATAAATATTTACCATAGCCAGGAATCGAATCTGGTACCTCTCAGTAGGCGGCCACTATCAATTGAGCTGTAGGATTGTAAACAAAATTACTCAAGACGTAACTTGTTAGACACGATTCAATAAATAGTTTGAGCGTGGAATATTAACAATTCCATAAGTTTCTCATTCACATTCATTATGAATAAACAATAGTAAAAACAGTTAAAACACAAAACGTGAATACGCGAGCATGCAATGACGTTTCCTATTTTTACTCTTGCACCTTTTTCACCTATTTCTACGGAGATAATGTCTTTTATTCTGACGTTTTATATTTTTCTTCTCGTTGCACGAAAATAAATTGCTGTGACTTGCTGTTTTCGTTTCCTCTGCCTTTATGTTGTTGGTTCACTTTATTTTGAAGATTAATAGACATATCATATCTGTTCTTTATTTTTAATATCATGTTCATATTAAATTCGTTTGCTTGGTTGATGGTTATATTTATACAAAAGACATTCTCGTCTTTGCTACTTCTATATAGCAACGTCTACCACCAAAATTGATTGGTACAAAATACTAACAATGACTAAAATGAAAATTACTAATATTTACTAACAAGATTATCTCATTTTGAATATCATTTTGAATATCCACTGTTCACTTCCTAACAATAACTTACTTAATAACAATCTGATATTCTTATTAACATCTAATACTAACAAGATTACACACTCTTAGAGCCCCATATGAGGTTAGTCACAGATGAAGTGCAGAGCATTTGGCTATTCTTATCACATAAAAAATACTGGGAAAGATCTGGTAACATAAAGGTGTAGAAGTATTCGATTTTAATAGGAAGCAGTTCCCACGTACTAGACGCTGAGTCAACCCGGCTCCGCTGAGCTATAAAACAGTCGTTAATATCTCGAGTAATAGCTAGCTACCGGACATATTACTACTGCATGGTCACAGTTTTTTTGAGGGTCATCAGCAATCGCCACTGATGTGGTCAATGTGTGGTCAATATACTGGGCGATGAATTATAATATTTAATTCATAGTTTATTAACATGATCGAAGTTTTGGAGTCCAAATTTACTGCAATAGACGCCAACTTCTCATCATGACAAATGTGAAAATCTAACCTCTAGCAAATGACATTGTCATTGTCGCTTCATGTTCGTTGTTTTCGGTTGCATTGCGACAACGCACGAAATTTTGTCGTACCGTTAACGCGTCATTGTCGTAGATGTGAACATACAACTAAATGTTCAGAATATTGTGTGATAGAGAACTGATCAATAAAGTTAAGTACTATCAAGCGCCGACAGAATGTGGCCAGATATCGTCCAAGTTTTATAAGCGAACCTTGCATCATAGAGCACGGGTATTAGCTATTGATTTAAAAACTTTGAGTAGCTAGTCTCGGTAGTAGTAAAGGTAAGTGCCGACTGACAGAATGGCGGCAAAAAGACAAATTTAATAACAATCTAAATTCAACCTAAAGTTTGTGAGTCCCTGCCCTATCATCATTGTCATAGTCCATATCTGTCCCTTTGCTAGGCTGGGGTTTTCTCTCACAATGTGAGTGGTACAAGCCATAGTTCCCCTGTTCTGTCCAAATACAAATTGGCAGATTTCACACAGGTGGTCAGGTTTCCTCAGGATGCTTTCGTTTATCGAAGCAAGTGATAATTTATTTGTAAAACGCAGTTTTTTTATAAACTAAAGGTGTGCGCAGCATTTGAATGTGACCTAGTGAATAGACATTTAATTCACACCTATTATTATCAAAACTTATTACAGTTCCTCATAAACTGAATGGTGACATAGCAAGCTTGTTCTACATACATATCTACTAAAGAAATACTCGGGAAATGGAAAACAAACTAACTATCAAGAGGTTTGCAAAAGAAGTTCATTTCCTTATTTGTATAACCTAATAATTATATTAGGAAGATATGAAAGATATTATAATATGGATTTTTCTGGAAATACTATTAACTATTATTTAAAAACAATGTTCGTTTCTTAGAATATTGATGTTAAATAAAATTTGATAAGCATTTTAATAAAAAGATTGAAATAGAAAATGTCGCGAAAGTAAAAAAGTTTGAAGATCAGTAATCGCTTGGGGATAAGGAAAAAGTTGATTGAAAAGTTTTTACAAATGGTGTCAATAGAAAAGGGAAGGTTTCTCATTTGTTTTTGCCTGAAGCTTTGAAAACAACAAACAATGAGATCATGAATAATCTGCTTGAAGTTGAAGTGTTGCCGTCATGGTACTTCAGAATTACTCAATTGCTTTGGCAATTATTAAAGGTATTCATATTTTCCAACTTGAAGAAATTTTACAAAGGAATTTGGCGTGTCAGAGGAGTGTTGCGTTCTCAAACGACACCGATGTATTCGGTAGTGCCACACCGAGCTCTGGTTTGTAGATGTTCTAAAACAGTTGACCATTTTGGTAAGTAGATTATTTGTACATTAGATTTTATTCTTTGCGATTCTAAAACATTCTATAATGCATGTTTTTATATAAAAAATAATACTTGACTATAATTTCACCTAATAGAAAATGTTATAGTTTATGGCGTTACATTATTGTAATTAAGACACCCTTATTATAATGGAATAAAAAAATACCAAATATATACAAACAAACAAGTAGATTAGTCCTTATAGCGCTTGGTCATCACCTCAAAATATTCCCATCATCTAGCCAAGATAAAATTAAGGTCCATAAAATCCACTTATTACTGGTTCTATATATATAATCGAATCATAATTCTAAAACTGTCTCTGGCTTTTAAATAGATATTTTGCACTTTTAATACCAAGTGTTTTTTAACGAATTAATTAGAGTTTCAGATAGGCCTTAGTTTCGGATATCCAATATTTTGAGTTGCGGTTACGAAGCTCTATATGTAAATTGAACCCAGCGAAGACTAATAAAACAACTAAACTATCATTGATTTCCAATAATACGTGCGAATACGCACATGAGTAATAAATTGTCCAGTAGTTAAATCGCCAGTTTCGATTCGATAGCTATCTACGAGTTCTAGCACTGCACCCAACTAGTGTCGGTTTGGCTCCAGTCGACTATAAAATAGTCGTTAACGGCATAGAATTATTGCTACCTTCAAGATAAATCACTTGGTCGCTTTTCTTCCAATAGCGACCAATGGTTATATCTAAACGTGTCACAGAAACCGTTAACGTTAAAAAGTAAACCTGACCTCGTTCTCAGGTCAGATGACGCTAAAATCCACCTCTCGTTATATAACGTCATGTTTCATTTTCAACTTTAAAAAGAACATTCGAAAAGAATTTCATAGGACGCCAATTTAAACGTGCAGTTCGAGAGCGTTTCGATGTATTTTTGTAGACTTTTTAATCGTATATTGACGAAATAACGTATACGAGTACGTTTGAAACAAACAACACTATTATTGTAGTAACTTTTATTAGTCACGTAATATAAGTTTTAATATGAAATTAAAGTTGGAAATACAGTGGGAGTTGTTGTATATTTATAGAAAAAGGAAGAGAGGTGAAATTAATGAGATTTCCTGTCAATCAAAGGAACGCCGAGATCATTTCCCGTACGGGAGATGTGTAACCAATAAATATTTGTTTACGCATTTTATTTATTTGAGATATCTCATGCGTTGCTGATTCTATACCGGTAAATAAATATGCCATAGTTTACTTTCTGAGCGTCTAATTGAGGAAATAGAATGACATACTGTTATTTTATTTATATTACATAATATCTTTATTTAGTTTTGCTTTTTATCTTTCCAAGTTAGCCTCTTATATCTCTGCCACATCAGCGTTAAAGTAAATGTTAACGGCTGCGCATAAATCCGCCTTAATTAACGCGTTAAAAATGCTTAGCTACATTAATAGGCATCTAAACAAATTTTACTTCCCATATATTTGTGTGTTGACTAGCGTGTTAATAAACGCCTCAAACAGATGGCCACAGCTATCTAATGTCATTTTTAGCGCACTAATTGCTGGGTTAAAACGTGAGAGTGGCGATGTCATTAGGGTTTTCAAGAAAACATTAACATAGAATAGAAAGGAACATTCAGAAATTATTCAAAACTTGAAGAGAATAAAGATAATCGTACCTCATTTATAATACAACATACGTAATGGCTACGGTTCACGCAGTACGAGTTGAAGAGAATATGTAATGTTGGAAATTTACAATTTACGTGTTAAAACGTTCAAAAAATATGTCTGAGTGTTGAGAAATTAAAGAAAGTGTACCTAACCACGCTTTTTTGTAATTTGGTTGAACTGCACGGAAACACCTGAAAGAAGTTTTAAAATATACTTATTTTCTAGTCCAATGTATAACTATTCGCGAATCAAAAATTTCTGAGCATACAAAAAACCAGTTTTGTCTACCTCTTTATTTAATACTGCGTTTGATGATACAAATAAAAATTGATGCCTTAGATAATACACGACCAAAATTAAAAAAGAAAGTCAATAAAACATAGGAAATGAACATTTGAATTCGGAAACGTTACCGAAGGTCAAAAGTTAATATTTGTCTCTTAATCGAACAACGCAAATCCCAGACAGTGTCACTAAAAATTAACCTACAAGATTACCAGCTATAAAGTTGTTTTTGTAGACCCTAGTTTTTTATGCAATAAAGATAGGAAACGAGCTTGCTGTGCTGCTATCTTCTGTCCAGTACAAACTCCGAATAGGTGCTGTAATGAAAGAGGAACTGTAATTAGTAATTCTTTTTAATGTTAGGTTGTTATAAGTAAATAGCAATACTTTTTTCTTAAGTTTTGTTGCCTATATGATCATGGTTGTTAGGTTAGGTTAGTATAGTCCTGTAAGTAAATATAAATAAGTGTCCAGCGATTAATCTTTTGTACATCAACATCTGTATGCTACTTCTTAGGATAGATGGTCGCTTGCAAATTGCTTTTAAATGTAACCGGCGTCCAAAAACCCAATAAAACGGAACACAATTACTTATATAAATATTTTAGGACAGAAATAGGTGTAAAGGTGATACCTCCACGGGCGAACCGTGTTATAGTTATCAATGTTACAACTCGTATTGTACCACTGCTGGGCTAGTGTGTGACAATGTGAGGAGTATAGGCTACAGTGGTCAAGTGCAGAGCGGCAGACTTTAGATATCTTTGAAAATATTATGAAGAACTCTCAGGTATGTACGTTTCTTCATAAGGTTTTCCTTCACCTAAAAAAGTGGTAATTACCTTGAAATATGAACATAACTTTTTTTTAATTAGGCTTTTGGGTGCGAAGACCATTGTTGGAACTACTAGGCTATCACTGCCAATTAGAGGTCCCATTACCTACTAAGTTACAATTTTGCAACAATGTATAGGATATGGATATTGTTTGAATGTAATAATATGTTCGCTTCAATTGCTACGTCGCGGCTCATACGTATGTCATTTTATACGGCTCATGAATCTCATGAATAGGTGGAATTAGTAATTAACATTGTGCCGTCTTGTCGCTCTCTGTAATTTCAGTAATTCGCTTGAGCTTGTTGAGGCGATATAAGGATTCGCGTTATTAAGTGCCTCCTCGGTGACGGTACATACGTAATACTTTTATGGAAGCTAATACATTAAAATAATATTGTTCTTATAAGATTGTGGTACATTTTGTTTATGGTTTGATGTAATTGTTCCATACTATCTGTTCGTTAGTCTTACTTAGTCTTTCTAATCGGCCCTTATCTTTTGATAACCTCCGGATACCGCTTTTTCAGATCATCAATTAATTTTTAACATTTTTGAGCTTCTGTCATCTGATTTAATGGTCCTTCGAGTTATGGTACCAGCCCCTAGCTTGATAATTATGTTAACCTTTTAACGTGTCATGATTCTAGAGGTAAATATAATTTTACAAAACATATTCACGTGAAAGTTCAGTGTGTTTTCAAAGTTTGGTGAAATTTGCGCAAACTCAACCCGTGACTTAACTCTTCTTACTTCGAAAAATCTGAGTCAAGACAAGAGAAGATCCGAGATGGGACGAAAAGAGAACGGGTAATGAAGGTTTCAGTGTTATGGATTCTTACTACAATAAATTCATCTCATTCATAATCTAACACATCTAGATCCGCTGGTCCATTTATGAGGTTTCACAATAGATTAAATGAAAAATGTACAAAATAGTTAATTTCCAATTTTAAATTACGTCTTTTAAGAATGCATTATCAATTTAATATAACCACTGTCTAGGAAAACGAAAACGAAAGTGAGCAATGGATATAGCTTTTGATGGTAGCATAAAATATCGTCACGCGTCAAGAGGATATCGTAATATTGTTGTTTGACCGCCGATTCGGCAAACATTGTGCCGGCTCATAAATTGGAGGAAGTTTACGTCTTACCGGTCGTATCGTAAACACCGCGGTGTCGCACTAATCATGGGACTGTATCAGTTTCATAGTTTCATTGATTTGTTGAAAAAGAGAACTCTGATGAGTCTTAAACGGGTCTGTCAACTATTGGGCCTTGGAACGTTGGTGATGTCTTACTAAAGTCTTGTTTTGTAAATGTCTTACTAACTTAACATTAATAGGAGATTATCATATGATCATATAAGTATACCTGTTTATCATCTGTTTGCATAAAAATAATAATAATACGTATTTTTGGGCCAAATTTAAAGAATTTTTTAGTCATGTAACATCTGGGTATAGACAATAAACATATTTTCTATAAAATATACGAAAATGGTGCATTGAAGCTCTTAAATTCAATTTCGGTGGCCGTATGCTTAATAAAATTAAATGACGTTGTTTTAATAATACATTTTCAGAAAGCATAGTTTTGTAACTAAATATTCATACGTATCTGGTACTTATTTGACCAATATTTGTGTGGGATGAAACTAAATGCTTAAAAGCTTTGTAGGATTTGGGGGTGGAACCTCCCTCATCTATTAATTCTACGTAAAAGCAACTTGTTTCGCGGAAGTAGTTCGATTCCCGACGGTAGCGGACATTTATGTGACAGATGAATGTTTGTTTTAGTTCTTTGTTTCATGTGTTGACATTCACATCTATCTAAGCTACTTGCTGTTTTGGAAACTGTTATGGTGGAAGGTCTGGACTAAATTATAGCTTTTAAAAGTTGATTTTCAACTTACTCATATAAAAAGCTTTAAAAACACATTGTAATCTATGTATTCGAAATTCAAACGTAAACATTTAAATGTTCTAATTGGTGTTTGCTAATTGGTATACAGGTTTTATTTATTCTTACTCTTCATTATATTTAATCTAAACGTGTATAAATATTATCTGTGTTTTAATTGCATTTCAATATCGAAGTGCTGATAGTCCAACGGGCATTAGAAAAGCGTGGTGAAGTATACTGTAGTTCCTATGAAAGATTCGTGCCTTATAGAGGACCGATAATGGATTGAATCCACTCGAATCAAACAAAAAAATCCTCAATTCTTTTATAAAATTACACAAAGGGAAAATTCGCAATGTTACGTTGCGAGCAAACATTATTTATAGCTCTCAAACTCACATTTAACTAGAACGAGAGAGAAGTTACTTTGCCTGTGCATACAAAGTTTCAGCAATAAGTCTTATAAGACATATTATTATAGTCGGAATGAATGTAAATTGGATTCTGTTCTAGATATGAAACGTCGTTTTTATTTTATGTTCCCTTCCTGGGCCTCATTGAATTTACAGACCTTTTAAAAAGTTGTGACGAATTTGAATTAAAAATTTAATGAAATATATAGGTTTTGAAAGTAATATTAATATGATTACTGTAGTCAATACGTCTATAAAAAATGGCACCAGAACTACTTTTGGGCATTAAGTACTGTCTCCCATCGGGTTCAATTTTACCCTTCGCTATTCGTTTCGTTTTCTCCTGAATAGACAAGGATGAAAGAACGTTAAGGTCTATTCATACACAAGCGAAAATTTTTAACACTTTGGGAAGGGAAACTGTTGATTTTTGCCCGTTAAGTCTCTTGGTCCCGCAAATTTGTTCCGTAAAGCAAGCAGAACTATACTACCGCCCACCTATTTAGAGGCATGGAGCGTTTGGCAATAGCGGTAGCATACCTGGCCCATATATCGCGCGATATATTTCACCACCCACAGCGGAAGGGAGTTCCGCGTATATCTGAATAGAAAAATCGGGGTTTTTTAAGAACGAAGAGCTGCATTCAGACTAATCCTGACGGCGTTGAAAAGTGTCTAAGGTCCACAATGCCAACCATCTACACCAGCTTTTATGATTTGTTTAATAAATTTAATTACACGTAGATAATATTCCTGACGATTCATGTATTTTAAAACATGTTTTCTGTTATTGAAAATAAGTTCCTTGTACTTTTCTTCCTTTTTTATCTTCTCTTCTTTCTTGTTGTCTTCTTGTTTGTTCTTTTTTGTCATACAAAAAATGTATTTTGTCTGAAGAAGATAGTGGGCATTTGCTGGATTCAGAACACCTAGGACTGGTCAGGTGAGTCCAATTAGTGGAGACACATGTTTAGAGGAGCTCCAAAGGCTGATGGGTGGGCGGTTAACTATTGTTGTTGCCCGAAGTATGCACAGCAGTTTACTGATTTGAACTTTAGTAGTGAGTGCGAGTATACTGTCTGTCACTATATCTATATCCCTCTATCATATCTATTACTAGCGGTACGTTTCTGATTCGCACAGGTTCAATAACTAATTAAAAAATATAGCCTATATCACTCAGTGATAACGTAGCAATCTGTTTTTGAAGTTTTCCTAAAGTTGGATGAGTAGATTTGAAGATATCTTCCTACATAACATAAACATTAGAAATCACTGTAAAGCGTTACCTATCACAAAAAAGGTTTACCTATCTCATAGAGGAGTCCCTTTTCGAAATAGTTTCCAAATGGTTTGAATAAAAAAGGTACTTTAATAATTTTATTGAGAAAATGCATGAACGAATGATTCTAAATTTGAATATTAAAAATGTATTGTTCGCCTATAATACGTTGTAAAGCGTTTTTTGTAAAGGTCATTGGCTCAGTTCTGTTTACCCTTTTTACTTTAATGACGTGTAAAATGAAACCCGATGCTCACACGGCTAATCCTTAACGCTTCGTAACTTGCAAAAAATATCCCGACCTTTAGACGGCCATTGTTATTGTTATCGTATGAGCAGTTTATGTATGGAGAGAACTGCTCTCGTATATTGAAAGATTTTCTAAAGTAAATGACCGGTTAAACTACATCTATTGTAAGTAATGTGTACACATAGGAAACTTTCATGTGTGCGTGTGAATGACGTGGCGTTTAAAGTTGCTTCTATAAAAGTTAATGTGCCAAGTAAAGTCTTACAAAATTTGAAGTACTAGCAGTGTTATTTACGAATCGTTCAATGGAGAAGCGACCATGAAGTGATAAACAGATTACTTTTCTGATGGTAAGTGCAACAAAACGAGACCCAGATTATTGCGTGGTATTCATTCATCTTTTAATAATTAATTGCATAAAACTCCCCTTTGTAATACTGACTGTTATTAATGAATTTAAATGTTATAATTTCCGTGAAGTTTAACTCGAATGAATAGAAAGTAATTTTCGGTCGGCTTTTATCTCCGGATCGCGATATTAAAGCCGTATAGATTCGAAATACCCTCTGATAGAATACGCTAGTTGAAAACAGTCCAAAGCGAGTTGGTATGATTAGACATGCCGGATCCAATATTACGTCTATTTTACATAGAAATTAGTACTTGCACGTGTATATATATATTTTTGTATGTACCTTGAGTTGTTTATTTTATTGAAACGATTTGTCATTTTTGTACCAAAATAAAGGCTTACAGTTTGTGTAAAATAAACAACACTGATAAAACATGGGAAAGGCCGAACGAGTATGACGCAGTGCATTCGACATATTTGTGTTTTTGTAAAATACACAAACAAAAATTTTATTCAGCCAATAAATAAATGATTCAATACAAATGTCCGCATCTTTTAAAACCATCTCCGGAAAATTATTGGGATATTATTATTAACGATAGTGAAATAAAACTTAATTTACTTCGACTAAATTTTATATTGAAGCACCACTTTTGCACACTATTACACTAGTAAATAAGACATCAGAACCTTCTTAATTGAAGCGCTGGAACCTACTGCCTAAGCGGACCGGCTCGACTCTCCAGCTAAAATTCTATTACATCAGTATAGATAGATACTATCTATCTATCTATCTATCAGCCTTTAAAAGTTCACTACCCTCAATAAATACAATAAAGTTGTTCACATTGGAGAGCCGGCAGTCTATGGCTGTTGGTTCCGTCGAAATCAAATCAATTATTAATTTTCTATATATATAAAACTTAATGTTTGTTTATATGTCGTTTATAGAATCGTAAACGATACATTTGATCATGTGATGATCTTTAGCAAAATTGTTGTGTATGAGCCCACGAAGGTTTCTGAGTAGGTTCGACTAATTTTCGACAGATGGCGTCCCTGTGACTACCTTATTTTAGTTTTTGGCGTAGCA